>MJUU01012656.1:371187-389982 GCA_002080025.1 Modiolus philippinarum | reverse complement strand
GGGGGGGGGGGTGGAAGGTGAGCCTTAAAATGACCCCCCTAAGAAAGTTTTCATAAAATTTTCAACCCTTCAGATGACAGCAAAAACCACCCCTAAGAAAACACCTTCCACCGTCATCAGCTGTGGAAGGTAGGTCATATAATTTCTACATGTAACCCCTCAGATGACAGGAAAAACTACCCCTCAGAAAACGCCTTCCACACCATCACATGTAGAAGATTAACAATAATTTTAGCCCCCTAAGAAAGTTTTCATGAAATTTCCATCCCTCTGATGACAGCAAAACTATCCCTCAGAAAATAGCCTCCGAATGTTAAATATTGATATTTCCCTTTCGCTGCGGACGATTTTGATGAAAAACGGACAGCTCTAACATTCAGCCCTTTCCCCTTTCCAAAGCAACACGATTACAATTTGCGGTTTTAATTGTATAGAGTTGTATTTTTTACCTCGTATTATTAGAATGGTCCAATCATAGTAATTATCCATCCATCTTGTACCTGAATTGATATTAAAGAGGGGGAGGGTGTCTGACCTTTTGTGGATTTTTTTAAGGTTAAAGGGCCCCTTTTTCAATACAATGTTAAACCTATGGGAATTTTATGTTAAACCCCCAGCTTAAACGGCTAGTTTGTTATTCTCCAAACATTTCTTGCAGATAACTGTTACATTCATGCAGATAAATCTACCATTTATTGAAAGAATTAATGAACTATTGGTGATAAACCATAAAGAAAACGGCAAATCATTCGAACAGACCGCACTTATGTCCCAGAAAACATCCAACCACCACAATATTTACAATAATTTTTTTCTACAAAACCGTTAAAATTGTTAACATAAGCATGAAATAACAGTAGCTTTGCATGTTTTATTATATCAATAATTTGCAGATATATTTTTGGTGAAAACCAGCAAGCCGTTAAGGCTGGGGATTTTATATAAAATTCCAATAGATTTAACATTGAAATGAAAAGGGGGAGCTTTAACCTTAATCTAAGGAAATCGGGATCTCTATAATTCAAGCGAGATTTGTCCTGATATTAATGCACTGAGAATTGGGATTTTATTCATTTAAAGTTCTTACATGCAGTTCAGGATGTTGAGATTTCGAGAAAAAAAAATAAAGTTGGGATTCCGGAGTAAGACTTCTCTGGCCCCCGAAGTTTAATGTGCCTGAATTTTGTTAACTTGTTAGTCCCATGGTTCTTCTGTTTTTTCATCGATAAGTTGGGGGTGCTTAATAAGGAAGCATAGCCTTAAATTATACCGTTAGAAATCAGGGTGGGAGGGGATCAGAATCTAGTCTGCTTTTACATGCATATCTTACGTGTTCATAGTGATTCATCTGGAGTAAGTAAATAGACTGTACCTCAGCCCCATGGAAGATTAATACAATCTAACACCATTGAAAGTGCAAGATCGAGGCTTGCCGAGTCAGAAGACCATTGAAATCTTACCTGAAGGCGTCTGATATTTCTTAATCGTGCATTTTCAACTGTGTTTGATTGTTTTTCTCACAAAATACAAGTTTCTGTATAACCAGACTCTAGTTGGCGTCCGTCATGTCTAGGCAACATACTATGACATCGATAACATCATAATGTATTTCCACACGTGAGATTCTTTTCTCACTTTTGAGACAGAACAGTTCCTATTTTTAGCGGTGTGAGATTTCCTTGCCAAACGACTAAAAATAGGTACTGGCTTGTCTCAAATGTGAGAAAAAATTATGATAACTGACTTGGAATTTTTACAGACAATTCTAATATTGGAACAATGGAAACCATGACGACTGGCCATATGAAAATCTCCAATAACAAAATGAGCGACGTTACAACAGTCTTTACGCTGAAATAGACGACGTCATAATATGTTTTGTGCACAAAAAACGTCAGTAAAATTTATGTAATAGAGGTTGTTGTCTTGTACACCATAGGTATGCCAAGATCATTAAATGTCATATTCGAATCAAAATCAAAAGTTTACCTTATTTTTTGTGTTACATTTGTAAGGTTATTTCTGATTCAGATTGTCTTATACATCATGTCAAAATGTAACTAGATCTATATCGATATTTTAAATGCATGAGTAGCCATTCCAACCAAGTTATAACTGTTTTGAAGTCTTTTGTAAGACCGCAAAAAAAATTTGAGGTCCTATTATGGTAATGTGCTGTTATCGTGGTCGTCATTGTTGTCTTTAGACACTTGTTTTTGGTCAATAACTTTAATTCCAATACAGGACTTTCGAGATAGGAACTCTCGTGTAATTGAAGGCTAAAACAATCACCTCAAATACCAGTGAGACGGAGTGACTGGATTCTTGACTTATTGAAATAAATATATACAACGTAAAAAACAAAATATTCATTAAATTGAAGTGTATATTTTTAATTGTCTTTTAACCGACCTTCTGTTCATGAATTAGTGATTCCCTCTCACTGTGTTGATGTATTGATTTTTTTTCGTATAGTATCTGGAAACTTTTTCGGTTTGAACATGACTCAAAAGTCCCGTATTGATCAGTTCTTATGAAATTTGACACAATGTTCTTTAGCACAAAAGGTAAGCCGAGGTTGGTTTTGGTTATTGTGGCCCTGTCCGTGTTGAAAAAAAGGACCAAAAAGGAGCAAATTATGTGTTTTTATATATTTTGCTGTAGAATATTTATTATTTATCCGATTTTGATGGGGTTTCTATCAGTGTGCTGCTGGGGAGATTTCCAATCAGAAGTATGCAACAGATTTCTGGTCACATGTACCTTTCGTGAGATAAATGGGGTCCAAAATGGGGGAATCTTAAAAACCTTAACATTTTTATTTTCAGTCCAATTTTGATGCAGTTTTTTTTGCTATGGATTCCTTAAGAAAAATTAACATAGTGCGGAGCCATTAGATTATGATAACTCGTTCCTTTCTGAGTTATAAGGAACCAAACAGGGGGAAAATTAGATTTGAGCTAATCTCCTGAAATTTTGATTTTTCATTGGATTTCAATGTTATTTTTATATCTGGATCCATCTTGTTGTAAGCTTTCAATGATATGTCAACGGATTTAGTGTAATTCTATCCGTCTCAGAGCTATAAGGGGTCAAAAGGCCAAAATTGCAATTTTTCAAAATGTTTAAAATCTTAAGTTTTCTTCAGATTTTGGTGTGATTTTTTTTGTTTGGATTTCTCTTGTTCTAAGGTTTTGGTAGTATGGCAGTGGATGTGGCATAGCTCTTACCATTTCCGAACTATAAGGGGTCAGGGTCAAAGTGGCTAAAATTTTCAAAATACATAATATCTTTATTTGCCATGGGATTTATAATACATTTAATATAAAGTGAAATGTTTCATTATTGATACACAGTTATAAATAATTATACATGAAGTGCCCTTGCAAATAACACAATTTTTATGAAAGGAGAGCATCCTTAAACTTTAATATATTATCTTTGAAAATCATTGATTTTCTGTTAAAAATGCAGTAAATATACAAAAAAATGTAAAATAAGGACTTAAAGGGGCTCCAGAAAAAAAATGCCAAAATTACAGATACCCTAAGTTCTGCAGGTGGTCATTTCACCAATATACGTATCACCCACATCCAACCCCCCCTTTTTTTCACATACAACTTTCAACTTCTCAAGATATAGAATGATCTGAAGCTACATAATCACTTTCTCCTCAAGCTGTGATATTGACAGATTTATGAACAAATTGTTACAGCTTTTATACATTGACTCAAGTGTATATTTCTCTCTCAACCATAGATTGTATGTTTATCAGCATGTGGTCAACCTATAAAACAGCATCTTAGCTCACATCCTAATTGCTGTTATTAAATAAATCTACAATTAGAAAATGATACCCTTAATTGCTGAAATCAAATGTAGAAATGTCAGCTAAATATAGGTTATGGACCTAAGCTTTTTTTCAAGATATTTCATATTTTAAAAATGGCGAGAAAAAACTCTTTTTGACTTTTGCCTTAGTATAACATACATTTCTGATTTATGCAGTATTATTCATATTGAAGAGAAATCTTTAATCTAATGAAATCTAGCTTCTTACTAACCTTAATGAGCTACTGAAGTCTTTGATGACTTAAATGAGTGTAATGGGACAAAATATATAATAGAATATCTTTATTAACTAAAAATGGGCCCCAAAGGGGCAAATACAAGAGAGAAAACAAACAATAAAATAAAAATAAAAAATAAAATACAAACATAAGAGGGAAATGTTGCTTGATTGATAGATAAAACAATACAATACAGTGTCACGACATATAGTTGGATATAGAGCATATAACTAAATCAACGATGAAGCTATGGCATATAATCATGGAGAAATTTACCAACAGAGTTAAGTATTGCCTTATCCTCACAGTTTAAAATAAAGTAAAGTTTTTGTTCATCACTTAATTGATGTAGGTTTTGAGGTGCAAGTATTGAATGCAACTGACTAAAAATTTCTTGTCGTTCTTCTCTAAATTTATCACATTGGACTAAGAAATGCATTTCATCTTCAATTACATTTTCTGTCCAATTCTTACATATTCTTTCACTTCTTGGAATATTTTTGTATCTACCCTGTTTTATTAAGAGTCTGTGTGCCGATACACGTAATTTACAAATAGATGTTCGATACTGGTGGTTTTTTATCACTGTTAAATACTTTTCTAATCCAAAATTTGTTTTCATTTTAAGGTAGGTAGTAAGTTTACCATCCTTCAAGGAAGTATTTGTTTGATTCCAATCTGACAAGTATTTTCTCTTCATACATTTTCTCAATAAAAAGTAATATAAATGGATAGAATCTGAGAAAGTCGATTGACATTTACGAATTTCAACACCCTCACCTCACTACATTATTATATCATCATAAAAATAACATCATCAGCTGATTTAAACTAAATATAAGATAGAGACTAAATTTTATTTTTTATATCTCAAGTTGTTTGGGGATGGGGGATTTTATACCAGCAGTTTCTAAGTTCTTGTCCATCAATGATAAATGTAAGGATAGAGGGACCTCTAGGTTTTTTTTATATAAATGTGAAATGCATAGAAAGGAATGGAATTATACCTTCATAAATATCTCACAGAAAAAATAAAAAAATATATATCCATGATTGTAATTACCTCTGTACCTCAAAGTAGGGAAGACTGGTATAAAATGATAAAAGTCACTTTTGATTGATAAAAAAAATATTGTTTTCTGATATTCTGATATTCTGATATATTTTTATATGTATTCTGATTTGAAGAAAAATGACTACTTATTCTGGGTAAGTGACGTACACTCAGTGAGGGTGATAACAAAATAACTGAAACAGAATTAAAATGTATCTTTTTTTGCAATATAATAAATCTGAAAAAGGAAAGAAAAAATACAAAAAATTAAATAAATAGGGTAGAACTTTCTCTAAGGACCGTTGTATATAAGTTTGTTTCTAAATAGCCACATAGTTTCAGAGAAGTTTTTTGAATGTGTTTTCCCATTGGGTTTCATAATATCCAATGTTAACACTAAGTTCCCCGCTGGCAGCCATAAAAATTGTCACAATTCAAGATGTTACTCTACATAAAATTTCTCCTACTTAAACATTATATGACTTAAACTGAAGAATTTACTATCTAAACAAATTACATGAATACAGTTTATAGAAAGTAATGTCATCATCATCATAGATAGTGGTTTGTTACAGCTTTTTATGAGTAATACAGAAAATATTGACAAGATGTAGTAAGATACTTCTTTATCTGCTTGACCCCCCCCCCGTAAATTCCATTATTTTGGTAAACGGTGATGTGCTAAAAATTCGGGTCTAGTTTTTTTGCATGAAATATATATATTTTGATGTGTTTTTGTTTTTGAACAAATTGTAATATATAAATGTGCATATAGAAAAAATAATTTATATAAATTTTGGTATAAAAAAAAAGCAAAAAAGGTGATGATTATTTATGAGGCAACTGAATTCCTGTTCATTGTTCTCTTTAAATGTACAATATTTCACATACTTCATGCTTTGCTTTTTTTTTGTTTTTTTTTTTGTTTTTTTTTCTATAATTTTCAATTTAAAGCAATGTTATTTTAATATATTCGGGTCCTTAATTTAGTGTTGTTTTATAGATTTGGGGTATGTTTTACGTATGTGAGTATATAAATTCGGGGCATGTTTCCGAGATCGATTTGGCACATCCCTACCTGAAAATATACCAAGTTAACCAACCCCCCTCCCAGGCCTTGACCAGGCCTCTAAGTTAAGGGAGTGCTTTACCTAATACATCATTATTCACAACTAATAAACTTTTATCTTTTTAGTTTTAACTATCTTATTATCTCATAACTTACACGTATCTTGTTAGTTTATGAAAGGCTTCAATGTTTTCTTGTTTTTTTTTCTTTTTTTTCTGTTTGTTTGTTTTGTTGTATGTTTATTTGTTTGTGTTGTTTTATTTTAATTTTGATTTTCCAATAAAATATTACTATATATTTAAATCTCAGAAAAATTCCTTTCTGGAAAGGGGGGGGTCAGACAGTTTCAACAGTAAGAAATTTTAGTGAGAGGGTAAATGGATATTATATTACACCACAAGTATTAATGTCTTTGTTGCTATCTCATTCTCATCAACATCATGACTTGTATTTCCTGGATGAATGATTGAAATAACAAGGTCATATCAGCAAGGGTGCTTGTTACATTGTAACTTAAAAATTTACTATTTCGTGTACTTAACACCTTTTGAATTAAGCTTTGTAAATTCAGTGAATTTTTGTATGTTGGAAGACATTTAATTTTTTTGTTGTAAAATTGCAGAAATAAATTAAAGTTAATATTATAATTTAAACAAAAACAGCACAAGCCTCTCCCCAAAAACAAAATCCTTAGCTGTCTAATACTAGTATATATATTTTGAGCCAGTACTGTGTTAATTTCAACTAATTAATTAATGCAAATACACAATTTTTGTTAACACATAGCATGTGTGTGTATACAAGGTATGTGTTCAAAGCCCCCTTTGTAAGCTGTAGTGACCCAGGAAGTTAGGCAGAGACCATTTGAATTTCAGGAGGGGGGGCTGGTATTTTTTAGAAAAAAATTTTCTGGCCCCCATTTTTGTCTTAAAAATTTTTTCTGGCCATCAGCTGGATTGAAAAAAATAATCTAGCTCTGACTTTGTCCATTAGGAAAAGAAAGCCTGGCTCAACAAAATTTCTTAGCATTAGTGTATAGCAGAAGAAGAAAAATAATCTGGTCCGCAAAGCTGGCCAAAAAAAAATTTCCACAACACTCTTAATTTACTATTTATTTATTCCCATTTGCAAAATAAGCAACCTAGTTTGCCTCACGTCCCTGCATAAATATATAGGAAGCCAGGATCAAGAGTTAGCCACGTTAGATTAACAAAAAAAAAGCCCCCGCTGCCATCATCCAAGTTTATATATATTCCAGTTCTGGATAAAATTTAGCTACACTGTTTGTGTCTAAGACACATATGATGCCCCCACAGTTGGATATAAAACATGGACATCCAATTTCTAAGCACTTGATATAACTGTGACTAATACTTTGGGATGTATTGTCCGAAATAGCAGTTCCAGAACACACATTTTAATAAAATGGCAAAGTTCAACTACTCCTCAAAATCACAAATTTTAGCCAAACTATTTAATATGACAATATGCACATCTTTAATCCATGCCTTATCACTGTGCAAAGTGAAATAAATGTAGCTTTAATGTTGTGGGAGTTGTGCGGAATAAAAGTTCCAGAATAAACATTTCAATAAAATGGCCAAGTTAAACTACCCCTTGAAATCACAAATTTTGGCCAAAATCTAAACCATGACAATATGCACATCTTCAATCCATATGTTATCACTGTGCAAAGTAAAATAAATGTAGCTTAGATATTGTGGGAAGAGTTATCCAGAATAAGAGGTCCAGAACACACATTTCGATAAAATGGCCAAGTTCATCTACCCTTCAAAATCACAAATTTTGGCCAAAATCTAAACCATGACAATATGCACATCATCAATCCATGCCTAATCACTGTGCAAAGTAAAATAAATGTAGCTTTAATATTGTGGGAGGAGTTATCCGGAATAACAGGTCCAGAACACACATTTCGATAAAATGGCCAAGTTCAATTGTAAGCCAAAATACTATCCTGTTAAATAAGCTCCAAATGGAACAAATGTTATTGATATATCTATGAGATTTATTCCGTCTGGAGATTATTTCACCAGGTGAGCAACTGGAGATTATTTCACTAGGTGAGCCATGAAATAGTTTCCTTTGGAACTTATTTCACGGTGGATACTATAAACCGTTACACAATTACCCCTCAAAATCACAAATGTTTGCCAAAATCTAAACCATGACAATATGCACATCTTCAATCCATGCCTAATCACTGTGCAAAGTAAAATAAATGTAGCATTGATATTGTGGGAAGAGTTATCCAGAATAACTGCTTATCAGAGATGGGACGGACGGACAGGGGTAAAACAATATGCCCCCCCGACTTGTCGTCACGGGGGCATAAAAAAAATCTCAAAATAGGTATGGCCTCTTTCCCATGGATTCATTTCTTTCAGCATACCATGAGCATTCCTTTAGCAGTTCGCCTATAGGTGCCAAACAAGTTGGTCCAAGGTCTCGGTCTCGGTAGTATCACATTCCAGTGTCATGAGATGTAATAAATATGAAATAAAAGTATAAGAATCAAGATATGGGAATGAAGAGGGGCTTTCCTGTCATAAAGAATGTGTTTTCTGTTGAGAAGAGAATTTAAATGGCGGAGTTTTAAGTTTTCCTCATTTTAGTGAGAAAATTGAGCACAAAGCGAGCAGGGTATCAAGAATTTGTTTTCCCTTTTTGTTTTTGTCTCTCTGAGATTCATATTTGATAGTAAACAATTAATTTTCTAGGACAGGAGCAAGTCCCTCTGCCCAAACACAAAAATGGTTTGAAATGACACAAAAAGGCTATTTGCCACCATATTCAACCTAATATGTCAGAAAACAAATAAGTGTGGAATATTTTAATTTTATTTCTAGCAAGTACGTGTACCAGATACCGTCTTACACGATTGTCAACAATATCTGAGCATATTTTGAAAATGGACCAACACAACAAAATTAACAGCTAAATAGTCATATTTTTTTTTTCGTGTTGCTCGGCAATTTATGTACCTGTTTATGAATCAGCTCCTCAGAAATTACCCTCCACCCCCAAGAATATTGAATACTTGCATCATATAGCACCACAGAAACAGAAAATCAATCAATCTTATTCAAAGATTGACTTCCTTAACTTCTCATTTTAACTTTACATATATATGAATCTACTCCTCAGCAGAGACATATAATTCATTATATGTCTCTGCCCTCAGAATGGAGAGAGAAAATCAAATAGTAAGAAATGAAGCAAATTTGACCCATCAGAAATATTTTAATATTTTAACACCCCTCATAAGCAGAGAGAAAAACTACCCTTCATAAGCGAAACAGTTTTGACCCCATCAGAAATATTTTCATATTTAAACATCCCTCAGAGAGAAAAGACAAAAACGACCCCTCAGATATGAAGCATTTTTTGACCCCTCAGAAAGTGCCTTCCACCTCTCATTATCAGATATTAAATGGAATGGTCCAATGTACATGACCAGGTTTGACGCTGATGAAATAGTATTAGTGGTTCATTAATATCTTACTATTCAAGCAAATGAGATTTATTCTGAAGTTAAGGGGGTAGACCTGGGGTAGGAGGAGATAACTCTGTTTTTCACTTTTTTCATACTTACACGAACAAATAGAATCATTACAATAGGTATTATCAAAATTTTGAAATTGTAAAAAAAATAAATATTAATTTTGTCATGAAAACAAATACCCAACATCCAGTTATTTATAATGACTGCATTTTATTCTACATTTTTGCAATGCTGTCAAAAGATAATGAATATATGTAAAAGTCGGATTTTTTCCAAGGGAGGTAATTTATAGCACAGATTCAGCAATTTTATTGATTTTTACCCACTTTATTCAAAATTAAGAAAAAATGGGATGGTAGAATTTTCAAAAATTTTAATATATCTTACATATACTAGTTTTTTTCTATTCTCAGTTTTTAATGAAAATTAAACGACAAAATTTTTTACAAGAAGTGTTTAATAGTGATCAAAATAGAGTAAAAATTTCAGCCTTTATTATTCAGAACACCTATGTATTTCACATCAAACTATTTAAATTTACTATCATTATTCATGCTTACTTTCACACATGTCTAAAATACAGAATTTTGCATTTGAAATAATTTTGAATCAAATACAAATTTAATTAGAGCCAATTTTACACACCACAATCAAGTCCTGAACGGACCAAATAATTTAAGGAAGCGGGGTATCTTTGATGACCACTAGACATCAAATGGGACGGTAAAAATTGTTGAAAATTTCTGAAAGTCGACATGAACATGTGTAGTTTTGATACAGAAAATATTAAGAAAATTAAACGAGTGGAAAATTTTAGGCTTCCCCAGGTCTAACCCCTTAAGGATACAACATTTTACGAAAGGATGTGGAGTAAATGAACATGAGACCATAACACATATATTAACCCCATCTGCAATAAACTTTAATGAGCTGTATGGCCATTTCGGAAATTAATTTCTTATCACCAGCACTAGAACTTAAACATTATTTTTTTCTTGAATTCATCAAACCAAACGAAATCTGAATAAACAGTAATTTAAAACATTGCAAAGGACGAACCTTCGTCGGAGGGAGTTAAACCATAGGTTTTAGTTATAGAGTTTACATAAATTTAGATAATAGTTATTAACAAAGTGTACACATGAGATACTCTCATGTACAAATACACCATATCTAAGAAAAATAAAGAGCATACATCTCAACATGGGGAGTTGTTTTACCAACTCTACACTGCATTAAATGACAAACTCCTGTATTAAATATTTTATATATTTTTATATCTATTAAACCATTTAAATCTTCGATATTTAGTTATCTAAATGCAAACGTCGAGATTTTTCTAGATGTCAGTTTCCAACTGTTTTGTGTATTTGATATATAAATTATCTGGCACTATTTAGTACCTTCAAACAGGAGCCTATGTTTTCTTAGATTTAACTCATCTATTCAAACTTATCGTTCAAAAACATTATTAAATTTTATGAATTGATATCATGTTTTCTGTAATTATTATACATAGCTAGAGCGTTTTCCATTCCTGTTTAAAAGGTGTTGAAAACAACCACCTTTATTTTCAAAACAACCCCCTTTCATATCGGGCAAGTGGTTGCTTTTTTCTTATTATATTATAGATAATTTCAATTGATATAACTGCCAAGGCTTTTTAGTTGTGGAAACAACCACCTTTTCGACACCGAACATGGAAAACAATTCCATATTAAACTTGATGGTGCTGGCAAACATGTTATACAAAAAGTACAGTGCATTACTTGTTATCAACTCACCAATGATGCCGCAAATGGTGATATCATAGAACCAATTCTTGACACCGTTGACGACATACCTAAGCCCACATTTCTACAAAAAATGGAATTAAGAAAAACAATTAGTTATCTACAATGTAATCTATGTAAATAAATTTAAGCATGATGCATGGTAATTGCAATCTGCAACTAAATCATAATCGCACGTTTTAAGGACTTTTGAGTAGGAACATACTCTCTACAGCATGTATTGCTTACCTACTCCACGGCTGGCTTAGGCAGTCTAATAAACCTGTATGTTAAAGTTAAGTTCAAATTGGCTCATTTGTTTCGATAGTAGACAATTTGGTTCTCGCTTGCTTTTTGGCGAGGTTAATGCATGTTGGATATTTTCTTAGGAAGCATCTTAATACCATTTTACCATGTTTGGTTCTTAATGGCTTAGTTATTTCAAAGGAACCTTTGAATGGTTTTTCAATGGGTTCAATATTAAATACTGGTCGCCGTTAGCTGTAATCCTGTATTTCGTGCAGATCTGGTGGACGCAATTATCAAAGGGGACCACCGATGGATTATTATGACGAAATGATGTGATGGTTTTGTAGAAGATCTTTAAATGTGTATTCAAATTATCAAGATATATAACGCTTTTAAGATTTCATTTCATTTATCGTTCATATTAAGATTCATTTCTTAGATTTGTTTTACAATACCATGGCCAATTAAAACAATGTTGAATTCCCGCAGTCTCTACAAATCAAAAGAACCATTCTTTTTTTTCTGTTCAACATTTGACTTCGTCGACTAAGTACCATAAATCAATTAGACCGTTTTTCTTAATAGCACTTTCAAATCATGAATATTCGTTCCCCTGTTTTGTGTGTTTTGTTTGTGGTTTTTAAAATTATTTGGTTCACTATTCGTTTTAATTTGTTCACTTAAGTTAATATTTACCGCATATTAGTTGGATACAATTCAGGAGTATAAAGAAAAACACTGCTAAAAGACCCTATGGCAGCAAATCGTCCAAGTATGGAGAAAAATGTAGAAAGTGGGACCAACCAAGCAACTTCCTCTACAAGAAAAAAATATGCATTAGTGAATTTATTAAATATACAATGCACAATATCAACACAAAAGGGAAGAAACAAATACTTTACTTTAAGTACAAGTCCATCTAAGAATCAGGCAGATGGCATAAGAGTGATGGCACATGAGTGAAGAAAACGCATTTTGAACATTGGAATAAATAAAACTTACCCTAAAACATTTTTTGACCCAAAAAATTAATGTTAGGTTTGTCTTTTTGAAATATGATCATTTAAAATTTGGTAACAGTACATGATAAAAGTACGGGAAAAATTTCCCGCCAAATTTTCCATTAGTCAAAAAAATTGACATTTTACTTTACAAATATATGCGTGTACAAGTCTTCAAAGGTTTCTTTTAACAACAAAAAATTTAGACCAAATTTTAAGTTCATAACTTTGATGCACCACTCACTGCCTGACCCTTACGTGGATAAGTACTTAAATCTTTGGGTGGCAAATAAATTTACATTATTTTTGTTTTTATTTTTATCAGATTATTTACCTGCACATTACCTTATGTTGTTTGTATCTGTACCATAATTAAGCTTTAATAACATTTATGGACCGTACAGGTAATTACAGATGGTGGTAAATAAACAATTGCCCTCTAGATATACTTTCAAAATGTGTCCGTCGATCTGTAAAGTAATGAAGGATAATTGCATCAAAACAACAGTATACCAGATAAAACAGGAAAATTTAAAATAATAAAATACATACCATCAGTGACATATTCAGTTAATAAGTATATTATTCATTAAGGGGTGTATTTCCTTCGTCAGTTTAGAACACGCCCAGAACGTCCACTGTGCCCATGATCAATGAAATGAAAAAGAGCAGTCAGCACAATACGATACCAGACAGTTTCAAGTTCGAATAGTTTTGTTAAAATTATTAATTACATTCTGTGAAAATAATTAACCTTTAGATTCGTTGAGAATTATTCCATGCCCATGAAAATGTAAAAATCTTGATTATTTGATAAACGACCTCCTTTGAAACCCAACACAATAAAAAATAATACGAACGTGGCATAAAATTTCAGAATTAAAAAAAAGAAAAACATTTTAAAAGTTAAGAAAAAAAATCGCCTATGATTGTGAATATTTTCTCTTACATTTTTTATCATGCTCAAAGGAACTTCCAAAATGCAAATCAAAAATATCAGAAAAAAAACTTTGGACTATTTTAGAATGTAACCGATGTTCACTTAAAGTTTAGGATGAGATTGTACAATTCCTCTTTTCATTCCAAACTTTATTTTACATCAATGGACGTTAAAAATGTTCCAGTTGGCAAATCAAAACTGCAATCTCAAAGGATGTCAACAAACATCACCATTTTGGATTCTCTCTGTACTAACGAACAAGATGGTTCATGCGGAACAGTGTTCTGGATGTTGTCGAACACTGTTCTGATGCTATAAATTGACTATAACATGCTCTGGATATTCAGAACTGAAGAAAGAAATACACCCGTAGTAGGGCGTGTAAGTCTCGAACACGTTTGAAACGTCAAGAGTCGGGTGCGTTTAGCATGGAAAACATGTCCCAAAAAGTGATGGTCGTCCATATATATGATTTTTTTTTTCAAATAATGAGACTTACATGCCCTGTAAGATAATAATTAGAGGATATATCAGGCTTAATATAATTTTCTGTAGGAATCGCTTTATTGGTTGTCCTTTGGATATCATAGTTCGATAACTTCTCCAACAAACGTTTATTAGCATCAAAGTAACCCACAATAGAGCTAATAAGGAAGAAGCACAGATTACTACGGTTTTGAGATACTGAATAGAATTTCATGTTTTAATATACAGTAATAAGCAAAGGGCAAGGGAATTCTGACGTAATACGTGTTATAAATGGAAAAGGTTTAGAAAAAACAAAAAATTTCCCCGTTTCTCTTCATTTTTTTACAGATTAAAAAAAAAGACAAACATGACTAAACGATATGGAAGGTCACATCGCATTCCGTCAGAAAGGGAATTTATGGTTTGCTTATTTGACGGTATATATCGCCATCATACTAAACGTACTGTCAATAAAACTTCTGAATGTATACATTATTGGGCTCAAGGTCTTTTAGGTAAAACACACGTATTTAAGGTCTTTTTGGTTTTTTACTGCATCATCCATCAAAGTAGCCACAACGACATTTGCCGCGACTTTTCTCCAAATTTCTTTTTTAGAAAAATGCTAAAAGACCAAAGAATACCTGCATTTATTATTATAACGCCCTAGGTCTATCAATTAACCAAAACACGTGTGTCGGAAGTTTATCTGGATTCGTAGCAAAAAAGTAATTATATAATTACTTGATAAGGTATCAACAAAAACTTTTTACCAGTAAAAAAATCATTATTATTAAAGTTAATCGTAAGTGGATATTGGTTCTTTAAATTTTATTATCAGTTTTACGCATTTTTTTATGTAAATTAGTAAAAAAAATCAAAATTCGGTTTGCTCATTGGCCATCCGAATATACAACAAACAAGTACCCTATATCCAAATAAAAAATACATCGGCAATGCATTTGCTGTCTTTTCGTTGTTTTGATGGTTGAGTAAATCATTCATCAATCACTTCCACATCGAATTTCCTTAAATTTTTTGTGAAATAAACAGTGACGTCTATTGAAATATTTTTATTTGAACGTTGATTATTAAATAAACAGTGACGTCTATTGAATATTTTTATTTAAACGTTGATTATTCTGGTAAATATGCAAATATACCAAGAGTAGCAGGAAAAAATAGGAAGTGATACATAACTAATTTATTGTGGTCTTATTTAGAACAAAATAGCTACAGTGGTTTAAGCTGCGGCAAATTTCATTGCGTGCACTTTAATACAGAACATAAGTAATGTCAATTGTAGTAGATATAATCTTTTAAAAGCAATTTTATTAATATCACGGAAAGGGCTAAAAGCCTGTGTCTCATGTGATCACATCCTGTCCCCTCTTTGATTACAAATAAACATAAATTTTAAAAAGGTTGTGAAATTGCAACAGTTGAACCTCTCAGTCCAACAATTACCTGAAAATTCTAAAATCCTGGCAAAACCGTAAAAATAGCAAAAATGATAAACATTTCCCTCACATTTCATTGAACTATTTCTGAAAGCCTCCCAAACACACATAGCTAAATCGGCATCTTTAATACTTTTATGGCAGAAATTTTTGTAAAGTATAAGCTTAATAATTTGCACATTCATAGGAATTTGCATCAAATCATTACTTTCAGTATTTAAAATAGACCATATATACAGAAATTGCAGTCAATTTTAATTCTAATTTTGCAAATGTCCATTTCGACAATTTATTTCCCTTTAGGGCAGCACAAATTTCAATTATTTAGAAGACAAAAACAGCTGAGAATTGAAAGAGGATAAATAATCAAAAAGGCATAAAATTAATGCCAATATCTGATCATTACAAAGCTTTGAAAGATGGAGATAATCCTTCTCCTTATAAAATATAATCCTTCTCTTGTAAAATGTCTTAACATTTATGTTTTATCAACAAAAAAAGTATTACAAATTGAAGGTCGTTTCAGAAGCCAGAGAATAATGATGATAATAATAATAAGAAAAAGAATCGGAGCAAAACAAACACTAACAAATGCTTATATTCATATATAATCTTTTGGCAGACACAGTCAATCAATATCTTGTTTAACAGATTTTAACTCAAGTCAATTTTACTGATATAAAACATATCAAATTTGCCAAACGTAAGTGGTTACTTTGCTTGACTACGAATTAGAGTGTCAAAAAAGGTAAACTATTTTAACAGTAGGGTGTCCAAGGTCCAAAAAGTTGGATAGAAGACGAGTTTGGGTTAACTGAATCATATACAGCTTTTAATGAAATTTTACATTTTCAGCTTAAGTAGAAAGTTACTTTGGTCACAATTTTTTTAAATTTCGCCTTTTTTAAGGGTACCCTTAAACAGAGATTTGCATATAGTACTTCTAAAGTTATCGAAAATTGTATTATTTTCTTATAAACTAAATAAAAAAGCTGTTTACGTGAAATTACAGACATTAAATATTTAATTGAACGATAGAGTTCAAGTTATTGTTGACTGGTTTTTATAATTTATTGGTTTAAGGAGGGTCCAATCCTGATGTTGTTTATGTTAATGAATTCTTGAAACCTATCTAAATTTATTAAGTTTTGTAGACTAAATGAATTGGGAATAAGAAATATATAGACCCGTGTGCCTTTTACGGCGATAGAAGACATAAAAAATTTGGCGGGAGATGGATTTCTCTTGATTTTCTCTTAATTCAACATCAGGACTACTTTTTGTGTAAAATCTAGGAAGTTATATCAAGAATTTAAAGAAAACTTGTAAGATGTCCTAATTTGACCTATGGAAGACATTCTTGAAATAAAAAGTGGGGGTCTGTGTGCAAAATTCTTTAAGTCATTGAACTGGAGAAAACCAGAGGAGTTCCGAAATCTGACACAATTTCAAAAAATGTGATAAGTGAGCCATCTTAATGTCGGGACAAATTTGAGTCTAAATTAACGACATTTTCATTGAATGCATAATAATTGTGCTGAAATTCCGAAATATTCCGATCGGAACGGAAGTACAAAATTTGTACTCTCTCAGCTTTTACAAATATTTCGGATGATGGATTTTCCAATGTTTTGATTTGATCTGAACTGAAGAGACATAAGTTGTAGAAATAGCCCTATGCAGAAACTAAATTCACCGTAACGTCGGTATTTTGTTATCTATAAAAGTTAGAGACCCAACAGAACCCATCATATCATTGAGGTGAAAATATCTTAATTTTGGGATCCGATTTTTAAAGTTTCATTCGTAAACAACTTACATCTTTTCATTTTCGACCTTTTTGCAATTTATATTTATTTTTAATGCAAAGCATAAAATGTATTTAAGGATGTAGTAAGGTGGAATAAAAAGAAAATTTTCACATAAAAAGAAGAGCATTAAATACGGTACAAATCAAATTAAAAATGACATTTTCGAGATATTTTATAATAAACAATGAAGGTCTTTACTGCATTTTTATTACACAAAATTTGACAATTTGGGAATAAATTCATATAGAAAGAAAATCTTTATTTGGGGTAATGTATTTTTAATGAATAGAATATTGTGATTTATGAATAAAACAAAATTACCTTGAATTTAAGAATAACACCCGAGAGACCGAAATTTTTTACACATATAAAACTTTACCTTACTACATCCTTTACTTAGAGCTCTTAAATCATCTTTAAGGGATAAAGAGTACCCTTAATGCATTAAACAAGTCTAAATTAAGTATATTGATGAATATAAATGCGTCTTATGGTATTACTTGGTGTAACATATGAATGAGATTTAAATAATATATTTGAAAATTAAAGCACATTTTAAAATGTTGGAATGTTAATGGAATTAATGGAACGAAGAAAAACATCCAGTGTTTTAGATGGGCACGTTTATATCAATATAATTATTTACAATTCTATATTAAGATGTTTTTACTTCATCTACTATTTTCATCAAACAGACTTATGTAAAACCAATAATGTTGAAATGAAGGAGGTCATTTCAATGACATTTAACCCAATTTAAATTTCCCATCATTATCTTTTGAAACAAAAATCTATCTATCTTACTTGAATATATGGTGCAGACTGTTGCTAGTATTAGAGTTAGTCCAGCCAGGCCATGATACATAACTAAAACGTATCTCCGACCAATTCTGAAAAAAAACAAGACAATTATAAACAAGTACAAACTCAGTTCTCTAAAACCAAGTTTTTGAACAAATGTTAATGGTCTCAAAACAATTCAAAACATGACAACCTTTAACTAACTTATTCGTTTCACATCTCCATCGAACAACACAAACTACAATAATCGTATATAATTACAAACAAAAATATAATATAGCATAATATATACATAAAGTTCTGTCCCTAGCTAATTTGTGCTTAACATTTAGATCGCATCGGTTATTTTTTTTCTCTATCAGTTTTTAAACATTTTTGAGGTGTTGGTCTCCAAATGTTTCGATTTTATCTGCACTGAAGAGACGTAAGTTGTCGCATATGCAGAATAAAATATCATAGCAACTTCGATATTTTGTTATTTGTAGAAATGAAATACTACTACGGACAATACTTTTTGAAGTGTTATGAACAGATATATCATCATAATGAGAAGTATTTGCCAAAAAAAAAAAAA
>MJUU01012656.1:347429-364213 GCA_002080025.1 Modiolus philippinarum | reverse complement strand
TTTGATGAACCCTAGATGAGTCGTATTGTTTTATACCATAAGAAACGACCCTGTTATATTGGCGCCCACGTTTTAGTTCTGGTGGATCTGAACATCATGAGGGAAACAGAATATAGTGATAGATACTTTTCCAAGATTGTGATATACTGAAATTTACCAGTACCAGTAATACTTATTTTACCATGCTCTGTGGATTGACTATTGTAAATAGAGTTCACCTGTACAGTTATGTTATACATGATAAAGTTTAAATGTCTAGTGTATAAAATAAGATCGATATTATAATACCAGTGTAACGACTTTTGTTAAAACAGTATATTTATATAGTAACTGAAGTTAAAGTTCACTAATTAGCACATTGACTTTTTGTTAGTAAAATTTATACTGTTATATTTATTTATAGATTTACGTCAAAAACTTGAACGTTTTGAAAAGGAAATATATATTGTATTGTATTTACAAGTATAAGTATAAGAGACATAGTGTATTATTATTTTTGCACACATATGAGTATTTTTATATAAATAGATGACTTTTGTATATTTTTCTTAAAGAAAAGCGTATTGATTTTTGATCGAGTGTATACAGGTGTGTCTTTTGATAAGTCTGTATCATGTGACAAGTGTAAAAAAGGGGTATAACTAATTACCAATGAAGTGATTGATATATTCTTGGTATAATTAATTTTTGATGTGATTGATATATTTTGGTATAAAATTTAATTTTTGATAATGATATGAAATTAATTGTGTATATTATATACTTGCTGCGTCAAGTAAGAGTATTTATTAGTATTGCTCCATTTTTTCTATACAATGTATTTAGTTATTGTATTAAATGGATTCATGACATAGCCCAGCCCTAGAAAGTTCACATGTAACTCGCAAAGTTCCACAGAACTTTGTTGTTGCTCATTATACATTAATATTAAAACATTAAGGTAAGTTTACCTGCTGAGATAAAGCACTGATGAGAAAGATAAATATGGAGTAATGTCAACTTGACTTTTTCATTGTAAGTATTGCTGAGTGCATTAGGGTCCAGGTTTGGAAATCAAAGGTAGACAGACTGATCTTTTGTTTGGGTGTACAGTGACTACCTTGGATACTTTCATAGTGTTGATATTTCAGAATTGTATAGGTAGAGTTGTTGCTCTTGTGTTTTCAGGTGTCTGACACAGTGTTGCAGTTATTTTTTTTCAGGGATTGACTTGTTAGTAGTTTGTAGTCAACAGTAGTTCACATATATTTCTTAATTATTATTATATTTTCATTAAATTATTATATGATAGTATACTCAGTAAGGTACACAATTGCACACATTTGGTGAGTATTTAATGTGTGTGATTTGCAGATGTAAAGCAGTGGAGGAACTTAATAAATAGGTAGGTGTTATATATATTCTAGTATATAAACCTTTGTAATCACTTTTGGTTTGTTAAATTTAATGTTATATCTAGGTTACAGAGATAGATTATTGGTTCATAAGCTTCACTTTTTTAGTCTGATGTAGTTTGTGCATTATATGGTTTAGTGCAGATATCGCTGATGACTTGATAGTTTTCTCCCGATCATTTGAGGAACATCTAGACAGATTAGAAAGAATCTTCCAGCGTTTGCGTGAAGTGGGATTGAAACTTTCGCCAAAGAAATGTAACTTTTTCCAACGCAAAGTGAAATACATAGGACACATAGTTTCAGCAGATGGAGTGGAACCAGATCCAGAGAAAATTGAGAAAGTAGTCAACTGGCCCAGACCATCGACTCCAGAGGAAGTCCGTCAATTCGTAGGATTTGTCGGATATTACAGGAAATTTATCAAAGACTTTTCCAAGATCGCCCGACCGTTGACAGATTTGATGCCTTCAACCGGACGAAAAGTGAGAGGGAAAAGGCAACAGCCAAAACAACAAAGGGTATGGCAATGGAACAAAGAACAGGAAACATCTATTCAACAATTGAAACAACACCTTTCTTCTCCCTCGATACTTACCTTTCCAGACTACGACAAAGAGTTTGAGTTGCACACTGATGCCTCACAGAATGGTCTTGGAGCTGTATTGTATCAACAACAGCAAGGTCTGAAGAAAGTCATTGCCTACGCCAGTAGAGGGTTAACGAAAGCGGAAAAGAACTACCCCGTGCACAAACAAGAGTTTTTGGCGTTGAAATGGGCCATAACAGAGAAATTCAAAGACTACTTGTATGGACAACGATTTACTGTTTTGACGGATAATAATCCACTCACCTATGTCTTGTCATCAGCGAAACTCGACGCCACCGGCCATCGTTGGTTAGCTGCACTGTCGTCTTACAACTTCGACATCAACTATCGTCCCGGAAAAAGTAATGCAGACGCTGATGGTTTATCCCGACTACCTGGTTTACCGTCACAACAGACTAACATCACTTTGGAATCTGTTAAAGCTGTTTGCAAAGGAACATCGACAAACTACGTTGAATCATTGACTACTACCACAGATATATTGGATGACCTACCTGAAAGTTTACCAGGACAACAGGTGGACAAAAGAGAGGCACAGAAACATGATAAAGTCATAGGGAATTGGTTAATACATGTCAATAAAGGAGTTAAACCACGGAAGCAAGACTTGGAACCATCACCATACAACAACTTGTTGTTTAACAACTTTGAAAAACTCAGGATAAAGAAAGGAATACTCATTAGAAGGACTGTAACTGATGATGTTGTAAAGGAACAAGTTGTCTTGCCAACTTCACATATTCCAACAGTGTTAAGGGCAGTACACAACAACATGGGTCACCAAGGAAGATATAGGACCACCTCTCTTGTAAAGGAACGATTCTTTTGGTATGGCATGGGTAAAGACATCGAGGAATGGATACAGAAATGCCCGCGATGTATATGGAGAAAGACCCCGACTAATGACAGAGCACCATTGAGCAGTATAAAGACCAGTCAGCCAATGGAAATAGTTTGCATGGACTTTTTGAAGTTAGAAGTTTCAAAAGGAGGATTCCAGTACGTCTTGGTCATTACCGACCACTTCACGAGATATGCACAGGCAATCCCCACAGAATACAACTGCAAGAACCACCGCAGAAGCATTCTTTCAGAACTTTGTTGTCCACTATAGTCTGCCAAACCGCATACATTCTGACCAGGGCGCAAACTTTGAGAGTCGGCTTATAAAAGAACTATGCGAGATAACAGGAATCAGCGAATCAAGAATGACTCCATATCACCCCCAAGGCAACGGGCAATGCGAACGTTTCAACAGAACCCTTATTAACATGCTTGGGACACTCAACAAAGAACAGAAACGTGACTGGAAATCTTACTTAGGCCCGATAACACACGCATACAACTGTACCAAACATGATAGCACTGGATATTCGCCATTTGAACTTATGTTTGGCAGGAAACCAAAATTACCAGTTGACCACATGTTTGGACTTAACCATGACCAGGAGCCTAAAAGTACAACAAAGTACATCGATGATTTACGACAGAAACTGAAGAAATCATACCAGATTGCTTCGTCGTGTGCAGAAAAATCACAAGCCAGACAGAAGAAAGGGTATGATGAGCGAATTAAAGGTGCCATTCTACATAAGGGTGACAGAGTACTAGTTAAAGTGCTAGCTTTTGAAGAAACCCACAAACTCGAAGATAAATGGGAAGAAGATCCATATACAGTCTTAGAACAACCAAACAGTGACATACCAGTGTACGTTGTGGGAAAGGAAAATGGAACTGGTAGAAAAAGAACGTTACACAGGAACAAATTGTTACCACTCAGTAGCATCAACTTAGATGAACATAATGTAGGGCCAACTCCCAAATCGAAACCTGTTCCAACACCGAGAAAGAGATCAAAACCTGTCCCGAAACCAAGAAGAAAGTGCACAAAACCAGCCAATGAGACTTCGAGTAATGTCATGTCAGACGTTGAGACTGTCACAGATAGTGAGGAGGAATCATATGTGTTGGTATGGAATGTGACTGAAAAGCAACCAGAAACAGATACCATCGTACCATTACACGATGCAGACGATCATGTTGCTAACGAGGATGAAGAGGGCACTGGTAACGTTGATGACGATCAAGTCCGCACCAGTGAACCTGGATCTGAATCAGAGGAGGACGCTCCATTATCTGATGAAGGTACAGCAGAAAATCTAGATGATGAGGACGGAGACGAAGCCAGTGGCTTAGTCCATGATGCTACACCTGAGACAGAACCGGAAGAACAAGATGAAACTGAAGAAATACCAAGACGATCCACTAGAGTGCGAACATCCACTGCAACTACAAAGAATAAAGACTTTGTTACAAAAAGAGCTCAACAAGCAGACTGGATGGTTAGAGCTGAGTATTTGAAGTCAGCAGCATCTTCTGGAATGTTTTCCAGCTATGGTGAAGACGTTTCAAAGGCCATGCTGAAGCTCATAATGAAGTCCGATGATTGAGCACATTATGATTCATTTGAAGACGAGGACGTCTTTCCTTTGACCAGGCGAAGATTAACTGTTTTATTTTATATTTATATTATTTGATGTCACGGATGACATTCTCTCGGCAGGGGGAGAATGTGGCAGAGACCTATTTTACTGATATAAGTTGTTTTACAGTACTTCAGCTCTTTTATTTCTTTTCCTATCCTGATTGATCTTACTTGATTAATTTAATCTATTTAGGTATTATTTAATGATTATTATATTCACTGTTAATCAGTCATACTTGACTTCACAGGTTTGACAGTTTCTACCTTTATAATTCACAATTAATTTAATGGTCAGCTTTATGATTTTATCTAGGGTCAGTATTACTGTCACTTAATCAGGGATCATTCTGATTGGTTGGTTGGGACATACCCCAAGATTTGAAATGGGTTTTTGAGGGAAATGGAGTCTTGTTTATTTCCTAGTTTATAATATTAAATAGGTCAGATATGATATTCAGGATGTTGAATTGACATTTATTATTAAATTCAGAAGTTTGGATTTATACTTTTGGAATTAGATTATTCATTATTATAGGTAAGAATATATTTTATTTATATTTAGGTGTGTGAGACATGAATGCATTGGACGGAGAGCTATTCAGCCCAGTTAAGTAAGTATGACCCTAAACCCTATATTTTGTAAGGTGATTGAATGAGTTGAGGTTCTGTGAATGAATCATTTATGAAACTGATGTTTTAAAGTAGGGAGATAGGTTTTTTGAATGATTCTGTGAGTGACCTTGACCTTTTGTCATGGATCTATGACGTCACATTATATTTTCTGTTAATACGTCATAGCCAGTGATTTTAATGTAAACATTACCTTTTATTGCGAACATTCATATTGTACTTATGATTTACTGTATGAATATAATATATTATGATATATGAATTTATATTATATTTGAGTACTTATTATTGTACATTGTTTGTAGAACCCATTGATTGTACAGACATGATGTAATGATGTCAGATGTAACTTATAGAGTTTGATTGTTGTGGTTGATGTTCATAACCTGATTCCATAAATTGGTAAGATTCATGTTTTATAGTATTTTTATACATTTATTGTATTCTTCTGAAACTGACATTTTGGAGTAATTGGCATATGAGGATACCATCTAAGTACATGAAAGTTGAAGGGATTATCCCTTGATGTTATTATAATGTATTTGTAATTGTACTTTGTTATTTATGCTAGATGGAACATACTTGAATGATTGAGATATACATTATGTCATTTTTGGTTGAAATTCTTTCTGGCTATGACATTGGTTATTTACATGGAAACTTACATCTACATTATTTTATAAAAGTATTTGATATTCATATTTAAATCTGTGATATTGTGATAATTTTCTAAATGTCTGTTCTTGTTATTACAGAGTTATTATTATTACCAGTAATAAAGTTTTGATGAACCCTAGATGAGTCGTATTGTTTTATACCATAAGAAATGACCCTGATTATGATGTTTATTGGTGTGCCTATGCTATTAAAATAAGGATCAACATAATTACTACCATGGTGTTAAATACTTATACATACACCTTGGAAAGTTCCAATCAGTAGTCTGTAGATTGAAAAAACTGTTATTGAAGGCGAAAACATGGCCGTCACACCAGCAATTAAATATAAACTTCTTGAAATTATATTCACTTTCTTGCGTCCGTATCTATCTGAGAGTGGTGAGAAAATAGCTGCACCTACAGCTTGACCCATCATCATCAATGTCTGTGCAAATTCCGACCGCGCAGCTCCTTCGCAGACAAGGTCCCACTGAAAAAAAAAACATATTGATTATATTTTCACTGTTTATACCTGTAGATTTTAATTGGTATTTTTCATATCAGCCTTGCTACCTCTTTCTATAAACTAAAAAACAAACAAAAATATTCACTTATAATGCTCAGTTACACTTTAAACTTTAACCCTCTTTCTCAATCTACAATTTTCTCCGCGATTTGCGGACTGAAATAATTATGTTAATCAATTTCTTCACATCGTTTTTTGAAAAAAGGTCTTATTTGCGATTTTCATTTCCACACTGTCTTTGTATCTTTTTTGGTTGACAGGTTTGGGTGCAGCTAAATGATCATCTCTTAGTTATTATTTTTTTAAGCTGTGTGATTTTATTCAAAAAGACATTGATATATGTAAATTAATTTCAAACCTATAGATTTCCCTAACACGGACAGTAATATTCAAATATCTCCCGCTTACGGAGTTTATTCGTTGTAGAGATAGCACAAATTAACTTTCTCATCAGACATATTCTGTAGTTATCTTCGTGTCCATCTATTAATTGAGGCTTCAAAAAAAAATCCGTCTCATACGAGCATTAAAAAGGTTCTTTAATAGATATCAGTCCCTGGACAAATTTGAAGTTTCGGTCCGAACTCTGCTTCACGATTCATTTTTACTTAGTACTGGGATGATAATTTCTTTTCACTGTCTGCGACCTTTCAATAGAAATTGCCGTTGAGTTGCTACCGGACACTACTGACATGGAAAGGAGGCCATAAAACCGGTCTAAGGCACAATTTCTTCTGTTCTAAGTCAGTACGATTGTGGTTGATAATTTTTCCGACGGTTTTCCACGTGCTTTGTCTTTTTGCCTCTCGGTCTTTGGGTCTTGAATATTCTGTTCGGTAATTTTGTTATCCCTATTTAAATAATAACAGCATTGTTTATTTACTATCAGGTTATGTACATTTAACGTGAGATGAAGTGATGGAAAGTTTGTCTGCAAAGGGAGTAAAATAAATAGTAAGAGATAGCCTTTTCTTCTGAGTGTAAGTATAAAAATTTATTCGAATCGGGCGATGATTACTAAGAACTATGAATTATTTAGTAATATTAATGTTTACATAAACCACCATATCAGTTTCTTGATTATAATTATTTGTGTAAAATAAACCACATAAATTTTGAGAAATTGTCATTGTTTTCAATAAAACAGCGAAGTAGAAAAAAGAGAACAAGATAACAATTTAACCTTCAGAGGGTAACACAGAGAAATTGTGTGTATTATGATTAGTAGATTTTATTACTAACAAGAACCATAGCACCTTATAGTTACTAATAAAAATGAACATCACATCAAGCTTGGTTAATTTTTGCATACTATATAATTAAACAAATTTTACTTCTGTAACAGTTGACCGATCTGTAGGAATATCATAATGATATCCATTTGGACATTTTTCTTCGTAGTGGTATTCAGCACCAGATGCATTCACGCCCACTTTAATGTCGCACTTCCCATATTTTACAGCTATGTTAGATATATTGCGTGTAATCTCTGTGTGTTGCTGAAGGAAAACTGTTTTGTTGATTTCATCACATCTATAGTTAGGTCTATAACCTACAATATATAACAAATATATTTAATCGTCTTCGGTATTTGTTATTTTGGTGTCATGTGCTACCGAGTCAATACCTATGATGATGGACTGTCAACCAAGTCGTAGAACAAACCTATAATTTTTGTGTTACTTTTAGGTTCTTGTGATTTTTGTGCTATTTTAGCTTTAAATGATGTTTTCGAAGCGTTTTTATTTTATCTTCACTGGAGAAAACTAAGTTGACGATATGGCATTCTGAAGAGCTACAATTTACTGTGATTTCGATGTTCTGGTATTGTATACTGAACATTACATTTTGTATCTACATGGTAGATGTTGAGACGACGGTATTGCTAACGTCACTTGTAAACAAAAAGTTCTTAAAGGGAGCATGAGCTTCAGTTTTCAGAAACATTCGATATCCTTGGGTTTTATACATTTATATAGGGGTAGATATTTTTGCTTGCAGATTATATTTATTTAGTTATTGGCCATTTTAAAATGCATTAAAAGGGCAATGTGCAAAACTTCTTATGAGGTATCCATATATTTTGAGGAATATAAACAGCCAATCAAAAATAAAGAAAAGCTCTAGAAAGAACCGTTTAGATGCCTTATAATATATAAAATTTCCAAAATAGTTTGCTGATTTTGTTCTATTAGCAAAGGTTTTCCGCTGACAGTTACAAATTATCTCAAAGTCATACCCCCATTAAACGTATTTCATCAATTACTTTAATAGAATTACAAACAATGCCCAAATTCGTCCCCAAACACAAACTGATATTATTTCTACCGATACAAACCGCCGTAAATGCTTCAGTTGCAAGATATAACCGACAACCAAACAACATTTTTCTGGATAGGGATTTTTGTAAGTATTTAATTCAGATTATAAAGGATATTTATATAAATATATGATCCTTGAGTCAACTAATATATTTTAATCTCACAACATTTCCAATATGGCCATTTATTGGTTTACGTCCAAAGGATTAGATATCTAGGTTTAAATAAAGCACCATGCTTCGATTAAACACGAAGGAGTAGTCCAACAAAAGACTATTTAGTGTTTTGGTTGTGGTTCTTTGTTATTATGCATCGAAATACAAAGTCAGATGTTAAGCATAGATTGTCCGCATTTAAGAAATGCACATTAAAAAAGATCTGACGTAAGATTCTTACTTATATGTTAAGTATTTTAAATTTTAAATTGTTCATTAATACCAACAACAGTTGTAAATGTAAACAGCATTGTATTCTAGTAACGAGTACAAATAAAAGAATCGTTATTCCTAAAACATCCAAATCAGTTCCGATTCATTAATATTTCAAAGATTAGATGTGTTGGTAGTTCCTATTTATTTCTATTACGGAAACACTTATCCTACTACATGTATAATATTAAAAATGTATCGCTTTCGATTAAAGCATATCAGTTTTGTTCTTGAAAGAAAATTTTATGGACAAAATTAAAAACTTTCCATTGATAAAAACAAACGACAATCCAGCGACAATTGGTAGCATATAAACATGGAACATTTGTTCAAACATATAATGAAAATAAATACCATTTCGCACTAGATCTACAATAGTTCTTAGAGAAGACGAGATAAATGATGGGTGGAAACTTACCAGCAATGTCAACTTAAATAGAGATCATTCTTATTCAAATAGTCATTGTTACTGTTTTCATTGCCCTCATTTTGATATAAAAATTGATTATCATTAATGTAGATAATATGGGCGGCACCCTTAGACATCATATTAAAATTTCAAAATATTAAAAATGAGGTAGGTGAACCAAACTTTCTTTTTAGAAGTATGAAACTCTAGAATACCGTATTTTAATGTTACAGTAAATTCATCTATCGATATTAAGGTAATACTTTCTTCATGGGTTATTGAGATCTCATTTTTATTATTTCTTTTTATAATCAACAGTAACTTACATATTTACTTGGTTCAACAACATTAGTGATTCATTTGTAAGATACAACTTCATTTATCGAGTTTTTCAAACACCCATGGGGGGGGGGGCAAAAACAAAACGATAGATATTTTTGTTTAAATGCACTTCAAAACTTTAGTACAAAATCAATAGGTCACAAGACTTGTTTTCCCGGGTGAAGCTTACGAAAATATCAAGATTTTGAGCTTTTTGATAATAGTCTATATACATGTAAGGAGAAAACACTATTTTAGAATTTTGTGTGAAGTAAAACGATAGATATTTGTGAAAATGTAGTATAAAGAGTGTTAAAGAAATAAAGAATTGAGTCACCGATCATATTTTTGACAAAATCATGAAAAGGTAATATTCCATTATTATCATACAACTCGCTTTAGCGGGTGGTATATAGTGATCATGGTGTCCGTTCCTTTGTTCCGGCCCGTTCGCTATTCCGTACCCATGAGGTACATACATTGTGGCGGCAACTCCTCCTAGACCACTTGGTGAAATTCAATAAATCTTTCACGGAATGTAGCTATTGTACACCAGCTATTTAAAAATTTGATTTGATTTGATTTTTTGTGTTTTTTTTAACTTCTGGAATCGAATGGGGGAGCGGGGGTATGTATTTGTGAGTTTTGCTCACAGTTTTTCTACTTTCTATATAATTATCCCCCTTAACAGAATAAGACCTTTGCAAAAGTGACATATTTTGAACACTCGCAGCATAAATCTTTGCTTTTTAAAATTTATTCACTTTCAATGAACTATTCAAAACATTTAAGGTAAATATCAATATTTGTCACATGCGCAAGACGGATGTGCAGTTTAAGAAACCCGAACCACCTTAATATATAAATTGCTGAATCTACAAACTTGTAATGGATTTATTTAACACTAGTTCAATGATTCCCTATTGTTTATAGCAGAATACTAAACAGATGAATGACTAAATACCAAAGTTACTGTGAATTTTAGTTCTGCATATCCGCATTTCGACAACTAATGCTCTTCAGTGTAGATAAAATCTAAACGTTTGGAAGACCATCAACTCAAAAATGTTTCAAAACTTAAAGAGAATTTATTTTCAAAGAAAATTTGATATTTTTTCCTATAAAATATTATTTTAGCTTACATAAAAATACAGTATAAAAAGACAATACTTACTAACGTAGTTTGCAGCAATAAGATGGAATGCATTTTCAAGCATGAAAACAAATAGAATGGATAGTTGAATCTTCTGATATTTCCCTACACCCTTCCCCAATGACTGTAACACAATGTCTACATCTGCGCCAGGATCCATGACAAATCTAAATAATAAAAGACATAATGAAAGTAAAAATCATTTCGCATTCAAACACAGGGATCAAGCATACTGTGAAACTATTCATGTCCAGAGTGACATAAATCACATGTAGATACTTAAGAATTCGAAGAATTTATTGGAAAATCTTAAATCTAGTCCATTATTTCAAACATAATATCTAAAAACTTGAGCTAGTACAAATTATACAGACTTTATAACAAGACATAGTTATCTCCTTACAGCCTTATATATCATCCTTATCAAGCTGAGTTCTCGGCGAACAGTTTAGGTAAGAAGAGTTCGCGTATAATTGGTTTAAACAAAGTAATTTTCAAGGAAAACCAACGACAGTTTCTTGAACACAAAATTATCCATTTTCTGGGGACTGTTCGACCCTTTGGCTTTCCTTGAAAACAAAATTATCCATTTTCTGGGGACTGTTCGACCCTTTGGCATGAATGTGAAGAAACAGTCCTTTTTATGATTTAACTTCATTATTTGAAATTACACGATTGCACAATACAGAATACAAATGGTTTTTTTTTTATTAAATTCAAGATTAAGCATGATTTTTTCAGGTAATTTTTGTTACACATTAGTTAGTAGTTTTCTTTTGTATCACCTGCATCTTTTTCCGTTTTTCTGCCCCGGTTTCCCCTAGAAGAAGGCCAGACTGGCCGAAACGTTGGGCACACCCTTCTTTCAACCCGTTTTGGATATTTTAGCTGTTTTTTAGTTTTTTAGTTTGTTTGTTTGTTTTGTTTATTTTTACTTTTTAATTATGGCCTACCATACCATTTTTACTTTGTTAATTTACATTAATTTGTGGCCATTGCACAACATATATTTCTATATAATTGGTTTAGTCCGGTTTGATAATATTTAGCCCGGTTGAGAAAATGTAAACGAATTTCTTATTTTAAATAACATTGGATAATGTTTTTTTCTCTAATGATATGTCAAGTTTAAACCAGTTTTGACCCGTTAGATAAATTTTCTTTATTCAACGTATGTTGAATAAAGCCCCGTGCTATTTCCCGCCAAATCTATTCGGAATACAATTCTCGGTGTTTATCATTGATCATTAGAGAAAAAGATTACACCACTTTATCCCGATTATTACCATATTTTATCCACTCTCGATAGTTAAATTTAAAAATTTTAAAATGCTCGGCAAGCCTCGCAATTAAAATTTTAAAATTTAACTATCTCTAGTGGATAAAATATGGTAATGAACGGGATCTTGTGGTGTAATCTATATGTCTCGGTTCAGGATAATGTTTAGGTACGGTTTTTGTTATTTGAACATTTACCTTTACCTAAACGTTACCCATCTTAATAAGAAGGGCGAAAGAAGATATAAGTACATTGTCATAGGCAGTTACTTAAATGCGAGAGTTTCCTATCGACAATTTGTTTGTCCAGTTTGGATGACTTGTTTTTCAACAGACCATCGGAATTCCAAAAAGCACAACATTTGCACCTCGTTTAGCCCATCTGTTTCTCCACTCTTTTGAGGACGAATTCAATGAAGGGCTTCTTCAAAATAAAGAAAACAAACTGGCATTTTATCACTACACAACCCTCGCTTTGGTGACTTTCTTCATCTTATTTATCCAAAAGAACTTGAAATTAAGGATACTACAGATACTTCAACAACGGCCTCGTTCCTTGACCTTCATCTTGAAATTGACACAAGGTACATTTCAAACTGTATGACAAACCCGATGACTTCACTTTTCCAATAGTCAACTTCCCTTTTCTTTGTAGCACCAGAATATGGAGTTTACAATTCACAACTCATTCGCTACTCAGGAGCCTGTAGTCGTTACAGTGACTTTTCTGATAGAGCTCAGTTCCTTACAAATAGACTTCTTAAGCAAAGGTACGTTACGAAAAACCTTAAGGCATCACTATAGAAGTTTTACGGTCGACATCACAATCTTAACTTGAATCGCTATGGGATATCTGTTTCCCAGATGACAAAAGATCTTTCCCTCTACAATTAAATAGAAAATAGAAAATAGAAAAATAGAAAATAGAAAATAGTTATAGAAAATAGAAAATAAAGTTTGTTTTTCCTCTATTTGACTTCACTACCGGATGTTCAACACGGCGTGTGCCTTATAAGACGCAGGAGATGCTTACTCTTCAGGTACACCTGATCTCACCAATGGTTTTTATCAGGTCCGTGTTGTTCATCTGTATGTGTGTCTTCATTTTTCTTTTTTGTCCCGTACTCAAGTGGTGTCCTTGTTTCTTAGTGCTTCCTATGTTGCCATTGTCCATGGATTGTTCGTTCTTTTGACTAACGGTCCAGTTCTGACTTATTTTAATAGGGGTGTATATCAAGGCTTAAAAAATTCCGTCTCATACTGTATTTGGAAAAGTTCTTTAATATATATCAGTACCTTGTGGAAAAAAGTCCGAACTGTGATTCAAAATTTGAATGTTTGTGAAACTAAGAACTCTTTACGATCATGTATGAATGGACAGTATTATGAAGCCCAAAAAACCCTAAATTTAAGGTTCTTCATAATTGATCACGATCAGTGCCTAAACGTGCAAGTTCGTAAAAAGATTTACCATCATACGAATAACCCGAATCTTAGCGACCTTACCGCACGGATAGAAAATTATTTTAGATAAAAGATTTGGGAACCACAATGCCTTATGTTTGTTATAACATCAAAGTCCTGAATGCAGTGAAGTTAATGTGACGATATTATTTAAGGTCAGCTAGAGATCAAGACGAAGCCATGGTCATGATCATTATAAATCCAGAACTTCCGTTGGTGGATCATCTTCTTCTAATGACTCCACCAACAGATCTGTTCCTGATTGTTCATTGACCTGCTTAACAAATTGCGTTCACCTTTGGGTGTTCAATATATTCGTACAGCACAGTTTTTCTCTCCTAGTTGATGTTTTGAAAAAATTACGACGTTTTAGACTCGAGAAAGGAGGCTAAATATTTTCACCCCAGAGTACAGACTAAGCAGTATCATTGCTGACGTTCCGTCCTTCTGTCAGTTCCAAATGAAAGAACCAAACCTCTTCACAACGAAAACAGAAAATTTATTCATATTTCGTTTGCCAACTAAGAATAGATGCTATTAAAATAAGCAGTATTTTGAATCGCCAAGAGGTCACTTCTAAAACCCCTTCTTATTTCAAAAATCAATCCAAACCCATAGAAACCTACCGCTATACGAAGACCATGAATTTGAGAATTTTAAGTACAAAAAGGCATTGCAGAACCTAGACATTGGGAATTTTATTTACGACCCCTCTGGACATGTCAATATCGGCGATCTTTGAAAACCAATTCCTACCGAAGGTAGTCTACAATGGTCCGAAATTCAGATGAAAAACAGCGTATTAATTGGAATTCAAATGGGCGATGTTGAAGATTAGGCCAGTGCATTGGTTAAGAGAAAGTAAGGCCAAGAACTAGGTCTAGAGTCCTTGTCCGTTTTGGTAAGATCCATTCGATCTTTAGTGCGGAGTCGTGTTAACAATCGATAGAACAACGCTTTATTGTGTTTCTCCATCTTACAGCAACCATAAGGCCTTCAACAATGACTCATGCCTCATAGTAAGTTCAAGACGGCCTCTAACACGGGTTGATTGGAATTTATTATTAATTAGTGAACAAACTACATTCATGTTTTTTAAACATGGAAGCGGGCCGATCGTCACAATTACAAAACTACTGGTAATGTGATCATACAATTACCCGACAAAAGCACTATGGTGTTCAAAGCTAGTGACAGAACAATTACAAATAGTAGACAAACACAGGGCACTCATAAAGTTGATTGGGAGAGAAAAGGGTCTGAAATTAGGCACCGTACAAGCTAGCTTTACACTACAGCCACAGGATACATGCCTTAGTTCTATAAAATATCGAAACTTGGACTGCTTCCCTTAAGAGCAAAAGTATAAGTGATTAACAACTTATCCATCTAATTGGTATTTTTCATATATTGTCCTGTTCTAGCGGAAACCCTTGATCAAGGTGCGATACAAAAAAGACGAACAAAATGTAACAGACAGACGGCGGAAGCCGTCATGATGCCAATAGTAGAACACGCCAGATGCTTGTTTTTGCCAAATGTGAAGTTGACTACAAAACAAATGAGGATAATCAACAAAATACTTACCCTAATGTACTAAATATCACACTTTAAACACCACTTTCCGTTGGTTCTTTAATCTACAAAACGAAATAAATGTAGCTCTTTCTATCTCTGGAACATATTTCAAATTAACAACGAAGATAGCACATTCTCTTCCTCTGTGAGAAACGATGAGTGCATATTTTGGAGCAAAGTTCTGTGTGTCCAAAAGTTAAAACAGTTTTCAATGTTAATTGTACTTAAATTTCAATTCATTAATTTCTAACGCGCATGTCATTTTTTTTATTGACATATCCCTTTTTATTCAGTTTCCATATAATTACGTACCCACGTGGTCCAGAGATTATGTACTTGGATTCAGGTATTGATTACGAAATTTTAGCTTTTTTATATGCAAGTTTAGTGGTCTTTGTGTCCTTCTACCATTCTTAATTACGACAAACAATGAAACCAGTCATTAGATATAATACTTCAGTGATTTACAAAACTAAGCCGATAAAAGTATTTGCATTGAGTTGCAGTATTTAACTAAAACATACGCTTATGTAGGAATTTTTCATGTATATTTTTCCATGTAACCAAAAGATCAAAATACAAAAAAAATAAATAAATAAATAAATAAATAAATACCTGTTGATGTTTATTTAAAAACTACATGTGGAGATGGACTTGACTTTATGTGACGTAAAGGTTAAATATATCACAAAGCTTCAATTGAGACCTAATATATATAAATTAATTAGGAGAACTGCATAAAAGTCACACGAAAGCAACATCCCTTACTCCAACAATGAAAAAAAGAGACACTCCAAATGGATCCAGTATCATCGAAAAGAGGAGAGGGTTACAATTGGCCCAGGACGATTTTTTTGTCAATTTTGCCGAAATTGTGGATTTCGTATCAAAACGTATTGTATAGTGTTAATGTAAGTTCTTTTCTAGAAAAAAATGCCCAAAATCATATCTATTATAACATATGGTTTTTCACTATAGCAATTATTGCGAAAATACACAGAAAAAAAGAAAAATTAATTTGTAAGACATGAAGAGAGCATAGATTCACAAATAATGAATATTTTGTACATGATAGCTATTATGTCCATTGTCGTCCAAAATAGTACTCCCAGGCTTTATTAGTTACCACTAATGCATGCAAAAAGTTACAATGGACAACCATTTTCTTACAGTTTACGTATAATTAGACAAGATTTAAAGTGTAATTATGCATTTTATGAAATGCAGTCATTTTGCGATACTTCTTTCGGGTTTCATGCGTGGAGCAGGTCATGCTTACCCACTCGGGGCATCTGATGATTTTATGTTGGTTCACGCTGCCGGTCTTAAGTTTCGTTACGTTCCTGTTCTTTTTATCTATTTTTATTATTTTTTTTTGTCTTTGTCATGCTGTCTCAGTTCGTGTTGGATAAGCATTGCCATGTTTTGGCTTTGTCATGCTGTCTCAGTTCGTGTTGGATAAGCATTGCCATGTTTTGTCTTTGTCATGCTGTCTCAGTTCGTGTTGGATAAGCATTGCCATGTTTTG
>MJUU01012656.1:333638-345418 GCA_002080025.1 Modiolus philippinarum | reverse complement strand
CCCGCTGGCGGCCATCTTGGATATAGCGCGGATCTGAAAAACAACTTTTTTGCAGGGGACCATCTAAGGACTATTGTGGCCAAGTTTGGTTTCAATTGGCCCAGTAGTTTCAGAGGAGAAAATCTTTGAATGTCTTTTTCCATAGGATCCAATGTAAAAACTATGTGCCCCGCTGGCGGCCATCTTTGATATAGCGCGGATCTGAAAAACAACTTTTTTGCAGGGGACCATCTAAGCACTATTGTGGCCAAATTTGGTTTCAATTGGCTCAGTAGTTTCAGAGGAGAAGATCTTTGAAAGTGTTTTCCCATAGGATCCAATGTTAAAACTATGATCCCCGCTGGCGGCCATCTTGGATATAGTGCGGATCTGAAAAACAACTTTTTTGCAGGGGACCATCTAAGGACTATTGTTCCCAAGTTTGGTTTTAATTGGCTCAGTTGTTTCCTAGGAGAAGATCTTCGAAAGTATTTTCCCATAGGGTCCAATGTTAAAACTATGATCCCCGCTGGCGGCCATCTTTGATAAAGCGCGGATCTGAAAAACAACTTTTTTGCAGGGGACCATCTAAGGACTATTGTGGCCAAGTTTGGTTTTAATTGGCCCAGTAGTTTCAGAGAAGAAGATCTTTGAATGAAAAGTTTACGCCGGACGGACGACGGACGACGGACGACAGACGACGGACGGACGGACGGACGACGGACGAAAAGTGATGGCAAAAGCTCACCCTGGCTCTAGCCAGGTGAGCTAAAAAATATGTACAGATAATGAATTCAGATTTGTTGCTACACTTTTAATAAGTCTTTAACACAGAAGAAGTGCATCTAAAAATGTTAATTCGTTTTTGAAATTAACTTGTTTTAATTTGTCAAGTATTGATTGATGATTGTCTGATTTTTATTCCATCAACCTTAAAATTGTGCATTTTTCAATTCAGTATAAAAATCTTTGTCGACCATGTTCAGTAACTTAAAATCTAAGTGATGAAAAATATATGTCAATATATATTTATATTATAGCGATTTTTATTTAATTGTAAAGAAACTATTTTTTACATCATTTAGGCAATACTCTTCAGATTTTATTAATAACTTCTGTTTCACTTGTTATTCTACTGTGCGTGAAAATTTAATCCTGCATCCCGTTCTCTAAATCCGCATCCTAAAAAAGTATTAGAACTCCCTTTCCTATCTGTAAATTTGTATTCAACTCGTCTTAAAAAATTACAATTAATATTTGATTTCAAAATCTGATTGATATACCAGTAAAAATACATTATCTTAATTTCGTATTTTTTTTTATCAGAAGTGACCCTGAAGCTCATTTCAACAACTTGTATCAATACAAAAAGATAAAACCTAGAGACTCTCGAGAGCCTCTATCGCTCACCTGGACCATGGCCAATACATAAACTCAAATAAACTTCTATGTTAAAGGGTCTTTTTTTCAAACTCTGTAAACAAACATTTATGTTATATGATCCAATTTGAAAAAACTATTTTCTCTATTGCCTGCCATCTTGGATAAGGGATGGATCTGCAGGACATAATTTTAAAGAGAATTAAGTGTTGTGCCAAAGTTTATTTCCAACTCGCCAGATGGTCTTAAAGGAGAAGATCTTTGAAGGTACTCCAATATTAAACTAGTTTTCCAATTGATAGCCAATTTCATAAGGTGCAGACTTGAAGGACATCCACTTTGAAGGGGACCATCTAAGATGCATTATGATTAAGTTTTGTTCTAACTAGCCCAGTTGTTTCAGACGAAGAATTCTTTATATGCTTTTCCCATAGGGTCCAGTTATAACTTAAGTTACCAGCAGGCGGCCATGTTAGATGACAGATAAGCACCAAAGTAACAATACTCAATCAGTATCTCGTAAGTATTTCCATCATGCCATGTTTGGTTCAACTCTACTTTGTGCAACATGCATACACGTTACCAACAGTACATTTGATTCTTTGTAAAGATGCTGCAGTCTGTGCTAGCTATAAAGCCCAGAAGCTACTGCTTCATGATTGAAAGCAAGACATTTGTTGGGAGAGAACATGCAACAGACACCATTTACCATGTGTACAAAAATATGATGTATATAGGTAAACATTATGAAAATAATTTCGTAAAAAATTGTATGAATTTGTACAAAAACGCCTATTTTGCTCTTGATTATGGAAGAAATAAATGTTTTTAATAAAGTAATAGCAGAAAATTTCTCTTAAACTTATAAGAAGCCAGGCGAGCTAAAAATGAAAATATTTTAAAAATCTGATAGAGATCTGCCCTAAAACTAACGCCAACATCGGCTATAAACAACTTTTAATCTCTACGATCTGACATTGCGAACATTTCATGGTATCAAAGATAACAGCAATCAAAAAGTTGGGATTTTCACTGATATATGCTTTATCCCCCCATTTTCCAAGTCAATCTGATTCTAGCAGAAGAGGCATATTACACGTTAAAATAATATTAATTACGGTTTAATCAGTCGAATTATTTTATAGAGGAAAAGCACAAACAACATCCCCCAAGCCACAATGTCGGTCTCGCNGGGGGGGGGGGGGGGGGGGGGGTTACTAGAAAACAAAATTTGGTGAGGAGTTCGGACATAGGTCCTGAACCCCGACACTTTTGTAGACTACTATCACGAAAATTTGCAACCCAATAGTAGACTTGGAATGTAATTTTAATTTTACACCGCATTGTAGACCTGAAGTCATCAATTATGCACCCTTTAGAATACCGAATCGTGACATAAGCTAAAATATGTAATTAAGGGGGGTTCGCTTCTTATTTGAAAAAAATGAAGAAATAGGATTTGAAATAAATGTGATTTTTTTGGTTTGAAAATTAAAAAAGAAGTAATTTAGGTGAAAAAAAACTGTATATGTATATAAAATAGGTTCAGCTGCAATTGCAAACAGGTTCAAGACTGTTCTTGATAAACTTGTAAATCATGATCAAACAGGATTTATAAGTGGGAGATATATTGGGGAGAATATAAGACTTATCTATGATATTTTACAATATACAGAAGAACATAATATACCAGGACTTCTGTTATTAACTGATTTCGAAAAAGCATTCGATTCCATATCTTGGGATTTTCTGATAACTGTTTTACGTTTTTTCAATATTGGAGAATCTATTATTAGTTGGGTTAAAATTTTCTATAAAACATCAAATCTGCTGTTGTCCAGGGAGGTAATCTGTCAGATTTTTTAGTATTGAACGTGGTTGTAGACAAGGGGATCCGCTTTCTCCTTATCTTTTCATCATATGTGAATTTAAGCATTAAAAATTAGGGGGAACAAAGATATAAATGGTATTAAAGTAACAAAGATTGAGCACAAACTCTCACAATTTGCTGATGACACTTCTTTGATATTGGATGGTACTGAAAAATCTTTACAAGCATCATTTTCAGAATAAGATTGGTTTGCTAAGATATCTGGGTTGAATATTAATTTCACAAAAACACAAGTAATTTGGTTTGGTAGTAAAAAGTATAGTTAAGATGTCTTATGTCCAGATAGGAATTTTTCATAGGGTGAAACTAATTTTAAATTGTTGGGTGTAAATTTTAATGTTGATCTTGATAAAATAGTCAAGATAAATTACAATGAAAGAATAATGCAGATAAAGAATGTTATAAAACAATGGTCAAAAAGGAATTTAACAGTTATTGGTAAAATAAATGTAGTTAAAACACTGATATTGCCAATTTCAAACCATCTAATTGTTTCTTTACCAAATCCTTCAGATGTTGTTGCTAAGAGAATTAATGAGATTATTTATAACTATATATGGAACTCTCCTATACATCGAGTGAAGAAGGATAGTTTAGTGAAAGAATATTCAGAGGGTGGGCTGAAAATGTTGGACTTAAATATGTTTATTCCAGCTCTTAAATCAACATTGATCAGGAGGATTTTAAAGGGAAATAATAAATGGGAAAATATTTTTGCTTCAAATATTGATCGGAACAAACTATTCAGTTGTGGTACTGATTATATTAAAAAGGTTTATACAACAACAAAAAACTTCTTTTGGAAAGATGTATTACGGTCATGGGAAATGATTATTCAAAAAGAGAAAAATATGAATTATGAAGCATTTTTGTCGGATCCAATATGGCTAAATACTCATATAAAAATTGGTCATACATCAGTGTTTTATAATGAATGGTTAAGAAAAGGTATTAAATATGTAAATGATCTTATTGATCAGAATGGAATATATCTGTCATTAGATGAATTAAAACAAAAATATGATATCAATATTGATTTTCTTACATATTACAGTGTTATTTCAGCTGTAAAAAAGCAGAAATATTATATACATAAGAATACTATAATTTATCTTGTCCTTTTAAACCATCCACTATACAGATATTTTTAAAACACACAAAAGGTTCGAAAGATATGTATAATGTATTGACTAGTAATAATGTTATTCCCACTGGACAACTGAAGTGGGCAGAAAAGTTAGGGGATCAAAACCTTAACTTGGAAAATATTTTTTTACTTCCCTTTGCTGTCACAAAAAATAGTAAATTACAATGGTTACAATTCAGAATTAACCACAATATTCTTGTTTAGTGAAAATCAAAGTTACTGATGATCCATTGTGTACTTTTTGTAAATCAGAAAATGAAACTATAGAACATCTACTTTGGAATTGTGGCTTAGTACAAAACTTTTTATTGGATATTGATCATTGGTTTCTTTCGGCTGGAATTAACCTTTCTTTGAACCTTAACAATATATTACACCACAAAAATGTAAAAAACAAAATACCTCCATATTTTATGGACACATCAGTTCCAATCATTTCATATACCTATACTTCACCGATAGCATCCAAGATTTTCAACCATAAACGTGTATTGCAAAACCTTACCACCGACGATCTCAAGTCTAAACCACCCGATTGTTCATATTCAAATTCTCCTTACAAATATAGTCACTGTGGTCACATCATAACGGGAGACTTGAATATCATCGAAAATCCGCCTCTCCGTGAAGTCCTTGCAAAGGGACCAAAATTCCGTGAACCACGATCCATCAACTGGGATCAAAATTTTAAGCTACTTATGGATGCTGTAGAGGACTATGCCAGAAAATGGATTAAACGTGAACAAGATGAAGACCTGGATTCTCTTTCGGAGTGGGTTAAGACTGTGAGGTCCATGATTCTTAAACGAATCAGTCAGCTACGAGGGTCAATGAGAACTAAAGCATCATCCGTTTTCAAAAATGCCGATGTTGCCAGATACTTGTCCTCCATTCATGACACATGTGTCGTTGTTCCGGCAGATAAGGCCCCTAATAACATCATTTTCATTTGTAAAAATCATTACATCGATTGTTTAAAGAAAGAACTAGGCATTGGAAATACCCAGGGCGATCCAACATACACAGCTACTACTCTGTCTAAGGAGGAGATATTGCAGAACCATAGATCTGTTTTGCTTTCCTTTGGGATTTCAACCAAAGATGAAGACACTGAACTCCCCTCCTTGTACTGGGTACCAAAATTACACAAATGCCCATACAAACAACGGTACATCGCTGGATCTGCTAAATGTTCTACAAAACCTATTTCTAAGCTATTAACATCCATCTTGACAGCCGTAAAAGAGGGCCTTCAAAAATATTGTGATACTAGCTTTTCAAGAAGTGATGTAAATGAAATGTGGATATTAAAAAACTCTAAGGATCTGCTTGACATTATCACACTGTAACAGCATTAAAACTTTTGACTTTTCCACGCTTTATACTACAATTCCCCATGAACAACTGAAATCACGGCTGAAAGATATAATTCACAGATGTTTCTCCAGCAAGAACGGCAAACAAAGATATAAGTACATTGTTATAGGCAGAGAACAAGCATACTTTGTAAAATACGACTCAGAATCACAGAAAAAACATGCAGAGGAAGAAATGATTAAAATGTTAGAGTTTCTGATCGACAATATATTTGTCCAGTTTGGAGGACTTGTTTTTCAACAGACTATCGGAATTCCAATGGGCACGAACTGTGCACCTCTTTTAGCCGATCTATTTCTCCACTCATATGAAGCTGAATTCATCGAAGGGCTTCTTCAAAATAAAGATAAAAAACCGGCCCAGTCCTTTAATTTCAGCTTCCGTTATATAGATGATATTTTATCACTAAACAATCCTCGCTTTGGTGATTTTCTTCATCTTATCTATCCAAAAGAGCTAGAAATTAAGGATACTACAGATACTTCCACATCAGCCTCGTTCCTTGACCTTCATCTTGAAATTGACAAAAGAGGTACACTACAAACTAGGCTATATGACAAACGCGATGACTTCACTTTTCCAATAGTCAACTTCCCCTTTCTTTGCAGCAACATTCCAAAAGCACCAGCATACGGAGTTTACATCTCCCAACTCATTCGCTACTCAAGGACCTGTGGTCGATACAGTGACTACCTTGATAGAGTTCGGTTGCTTACAAATAGGCTACTAAAGCAAGGGTATGTTGCCTATAACTTGAGGTCATCACTACAGAAGTTTTACGGTCGACATCACGATCTTGTGGACCGCTATGAGATATCTGTCTCCCAAATGACAACAGATCTTTATCTTTGCCACTAAAGTTTGATTTTCCTCTACCGGATTCGACTTTACTACCGGAGTTGACATGTTCAACACGGCGGGTGTCTTATAACAAGCAGGAGATGCTTACTCTACCGGTGCACCTGATCTCATCCATGGTTTTTATTGGGTCCGTGTTGTTCATTTTTGTATATGTGCGTGTCTTCATTTTCTTTTCTGTGTCGTACTCATGTTATGTCTTCGTTTCTTCGTTTTTCCGACGTTGCCATTGTCCTTGGACTGTTCTTGACAGACTGACGGTTCGGTTCTCACTTACTTTGAATAAATTGAATTTTGTGTTTGGAGATTTATCACAATTATCAAGAAATAATCCTTACAACATTTGTTTTCTTTACATTTAGCAATATATATATAATTCTAGATGCTTTAAGAAGAACCTCTCCCTTCAGGCAATTTAAAAATATGTATAATATTGAGAAAATGATTGCTGTACAAGACAAAAAAATAAAAGAGTTTGACAATGTATGGAATGTGTTTAAGACCTTGTTACTTGGGGAACAGTAATAATTTTACAATACATATATAGTTCATGATATTATTATTATTTTTGTTTTAAATATGCTTGATAATATTGTTAAGTGCATTAGTGTGCAACAGGATAAATCTTTCTTTCAATTTTCTTTTTGTCCAATAGCAATATTTTCTATTTTCTTTTATGAATTGTATCTTTAATCAATTTATCTTTCCTTTTTTCTCTGACTTTATGTTTTATTATCCATCATTCAATCTGCATCTGCAATATTAAAAATAACAAAAATCTCCAACTTATGTATTTTGTACCTTTTGAAGTTCTACATGCTATTTATATACTTAAATGTCTAATTTGTACATTTGTATGTAATATGTTGTAATGGTTGGAAATTTCTTAAAAATAAAAAAAAAGAAAAAAAGAAAAAAGAAAAAAAACTGTATAGGTTTTGAGATACAGCCAAAGTAAAAGGGTATTGAATGTTCAAAAGATCAAGTTCCTTCACAACGTACGCATTGTAACTCCGTAGACGCCTGGCGCGATTACAATGTATACAATTGTCATAAAAATGTACTTTTAAGTCTTTTGTTGTCACGTGCCTTGTCAGGTAAATTCACCTCGACTAAACATTGCCATTCACGTTGAAAGAGAAAAAAGAATAAAATCGGTAATTCTTCTAAATATTAGAATTTCCCTGAATATACGGAAGCGCAAAACTAAAGGGACTTAAATTGCCTCTAGTATAGAAAGAAATTATACGTTATTCTCTTTGATGAGATTGACACACTTTTTTATCTATTGTAATTAGTATATCAAAGAAGTATTGCCATTTAATCGTGACTTTTGTTCCTCTGATGGGCCATTTTCAAAATATGCTCAAATATTGACTGAAACCGTGTAAAGTGATCCCCGAAACGTATACTTTTAAGGAATAAAATATATACCACACTTCTATGTTTTCTGACACACTAGCAGTCGAATATTGCTGGAAAAAACTTTTTGTGTCCATTTAAGCCGTTTTATAACAATACATGTACTTGGAAAGATGCACTGAAAACCAAATCCGATTTTTGCGAGTGTAAAAGATTTGCATTTTCAAATTGCAGTTACAATGAACTGCATTCAAGCTGAAGCTGACATATTTTGCACAAATACGTCAACAGATTATTCACGTGCTCGATAAAACTCTTTCGAAGTTGTTACAATCATTTTCATTTTTAGCAAATTATGTACACAACCAATCGCGTGTTCTTACAATAACATTGACTAAATAAGGAAATGGAATGTACGTTTTACTACAACATCTCGTACCAATTTACATTTGGAAACGCGTGTAGAACTACCGGAAAATAGTTTATACAAAGACAGGAATTAGTGGTTAAACAGTTACTAGAAAGGAAATCAATTAACATAGAAGAATTTGTGGATCCAGGGTATTGAAGATTGGACCGTTTTTTATTTCAATGTCTTGCAGAAATTAGACAAAATTGACTGAGTTCCCCCTTTTCCAACTGAAACACTCTTTTTTTGGTTGTGGATCCGCTAGTTGACAAGAGATACACATTTGATGTTTGAAATATCCTATTTTGGTGCGTTTCATCTGCTTGTATATTCTAGATTAAATAATATATGCAATTGCAAAATGGTTTACATTAAAATATTTAGCAGAAACAAAGATAAAAATAATGAGGAAACTCGGTCGATTATCTCCCTGTACCAACTTAGTTTTGTATGGTTTAAAGTGGAGATAATTTTAATTAGCATATCAATACCTTTCTTTTGATATAAATTGAAATTATCTCCACTTTAACTATATATAACTAACTTGGTACAGGGAGATAACCGACCGAGGTTTCTCATTGGCAGAATCAAATGGGAGTTCCTTGGGTTTAGAACCCAACTGTTCTTGAAATTTGCTTTTAATTAAAGGCAGAATTGAGTAAAAAATGACAAAAACTGAAAAAAATTGTCCGGAATCCTGGTTTCCGGAAGCCCTTGGACCATCCTTTTCAAAGGCTGAATCCGCCGGTGAATATTGACCATGAATCAGCTCAAACATTTAATATTCAATATAATTGTAAAATCCAACTAGATCTTGTAGTTTGACATCCTCCCAAGTAATGTGTTCTGAGTCCACGTTCGTTCCCTCGAGGGAAAGAACGTGGACTCAAAACACCTGACTTGGGAGAATAGTAGTTTGATTGTAGAAATTAAAAGAAAATTTCCAGAATAGTTTGGTTCCAAACCCAAGGAACTACCGTTTTATTCTGCCAATGATATTCATTTTTGTTTCTGCTAAATATTTTAATGTAAACCATTTTGCAACTACATATATTATATAATCTACAATATACAAGCAGATGAATCGCACCAAAATAGGATATTTCAAACATCAAATGTGTATCTCTTTTAAACCAGCTGATCCACAACCAAAAAAGGGGTGTTTCAGTTGGAAAAAGGGGGAATTCAGTCAACTTTGCCTAATTTCTGTAAGAAATTGAAATAAAGAGGATCCAACCTTCAACAACCTTTCAACAAAAAAATTCGCGACTTAATGGCAATACTTCTTTGATATACTAATTACAATAAATAAAAAGGTGTGTCAATCTCATCAAAGAGAATATATAATAATTTCTTTCTATACTAGAGGCAATTTAAGTCCCTTCAGTTTTGCGTTTCCGTATATTCAGGGAAATTCTAATATTTAAAAAAAAATATTTTTATTTTTTTCTTTCCACGTGATTGGCAATTTTTAGTCGATATCAATTAACCTGAAAAAGGCACATAACAACAAAAGACTTAAAGTACATATTTATGACAATTGCATACATTGTAATCGCGGCAGGCGTCTACGGAGTTACAATGCGTACGTTTTGAAGGAACTTGATCTTTTGAACTTTCAATACCCTTTTTACTTTGGTTGTATCTCAAAACCTATACAGTTTTTTCACTTAAATTACTTCTTATTTAATTTTCTAACAAAAAATCACACTTATTTCAAATCCTATTTATTTTCAAATTGAGAAGCGAACCCCCTTAATTACATGTTTTCGCTTATGTCACGATTCGGTATTCTAAAGGGTGCATAATTGATGACTTCAGGTCTACAATGGGGGTGTAAAATTACACTCCAAGTCTGCAATGGCGCTGCAAATTTCCGTGATAGTAGTATACGAAAGGGTCGGGGTTCAGAACCTGTGTTCGATTTTTTTTTTGAGTAACCATCCCCCCCCCCCTGCGGGACCGACATGGTGGCTTGGGGGATGTTGTTCGTGCTTTTCCTCTATAAAATAATTCGTATGATGTAAACCGTAATTAATATTATTTTAACGTCTAACATGCCGTTTCCGCTAGACTCGGGTTGGCTTGAGAAATGGGGGGGGGGGGGGGAATCCCAATGTTTTGATTGCTGTTACCATTCATACCATGAAATGCTCGCAATATCAGATCGTAGAGATTAAAAGTTGTTTATAGCTGATGTTGGCGTTAGTCTTAGGGTAGATCTCTATCAGATTTTTAAAATGTTTTCATTTTTAGCTCATCTGGATTTGCCAGGGTTAGCTTTTGCCATCACTTTGCGTCCGTCGTCCGTCGTAAACTTTTTGAGAAATCTTCTCTTTGAAACCACTGGATGGATTGGTTTGAAACTTTATGGTAATCATCTTTGACATGTTCCCTACAAACGATCCTCATTTTATAATGATCCGATGAAAAACATGGCTGCTGTTGCTAAAACTAGAACATAGGGGTAAATTGCAGTTTTTTGCCAATAACTGGAAAACGGTAAAAAGCCCCCTTTTCCGTAAAATTATCAAAATTTATGCATTTTTTTATTTTTTATTTCAAAAACTGCAACAGAAAGAGGTAATGTTTAAATTAAAAAAAAAATGTTCAGCAAATCAAGATCTACCCGCTCTGAAATTTTGAAGAAAATCCAAAGGCCTGTGTCGGAGTTATTGCTCGTTTTTCACCATATTTTCTTTGGTTATGGATTATAATTATCTCCCTTTAAATTCTGTTTTCAAATTCCCTGCATTACTTTATTAAAAACATTAATTTCTTCCATAATCAAGAGCAAAATAGGCGTTTTTGTACAATTTATACAATTTTTTACAAAAATATCTAATAGGTATATTGTGTTTGTGGCATTTTCTCCCAACAAATGTCTTGCTTTCAATAATGAAGTAGTAGCTTCTAGGCTTTCTAGCTTGCACAGACTGCAGCATCTTAACAAAGAATCAAATGAACTGTTGGTGACTTGTATACATCTTGCATAAAGTAGAGTTGAACCAAATATGGCATGATGGAAATACTTACGAGATGCTGACTAAGTATTGTTACTTTGGTGCTTATCTGTCATCTAACATGGCCACCTGCGGGTAACTTAATTTATTACTGGACCCTATGGAAAAAGCATATAAAGAATTTTCCGTCTGAAACAACTGGGCTAGTTAGAACAAAACTTAATCATAATGTATCTTAGATGGTCCCATTCAAAATGGATGTCCTTCAAGTCTGCACCTTATGCAATTGGCCATCAGTTGGAAACCTAGTTTAATATTGGAGTACCTTCAAAGATCTTCTCCTTTAATACCATCTGACTAGTTTGAAATAAACTTTGGCACAACACTTAATCCTCTTTAAAATTGTGTCCTGTA
>MJUU01012656.1:250330-328776 GCA_002080025.1 Modiolus philippinarum | reverse complement strand
TGAACTAACTAACTTTGGACGACAATGGAAATTGAATATCTCACCTATAATAGTTTACACACAACTGTAATGACCCCCTTTAAGATGGTGTGACATTTTTTGTAGGAACTGTAGACATATATTTCATTCAGTGTAGGATTTTTGGGAGTTTCTCATATTGTGCCGATTATCATAAATAATAATATAAGCATAAAAAGATGCATTCATTTGCAAAACATTCATTTTTGTGAATCTATGCTTTCTGCATATCTTACAAATTATTTGCTCTTTTTCTCTGCATTTTCTTAAGGTAGTTCGAACCTAATAAAATTATCAGACAGAATTTTATTTATTTTATGATATTTTGTAGGTCTTAGTCTATTTATTCAAAAATAAAATGAAAATAATATGTCATCTTTTCCTGTTATCAGGCTTTGAAAATCAGGCCAAATTTAGTATTTTTCAGCAATGAAGGGGGCAATATTTACAAAGAATATATAGGGAACTGTGAGAACATGCTTATTACGTAGCTTTCATATGAAAAAAAATATCAGATAGATTTTTTTATTTTTTGATATTTCAGAGATATATATTTCGGCTTTCTGTTGAGCTGAAAAAATCTATATGTCACCGTTTGATTAAGAGAGATATTTTTATATAGTTCACGAAATAGACAATATTTACGGGAAAATGGAGTTATTTCGCGGGAAAGTGAATGCCAATCTGTTATGACGTCACAATGAAAAGGCCAATAAAGGAATATCCCGGCTTGAAAATCAAGTCAATTCCGCATCCGACTTGTGTTTCGCAAATGCGTCAACCGAATGCGCCGTATATTAGTGTCGATCTATCTTAATCATAACTACATTATCCCTAAATCATAATTAACTGTCATAAAAAATACGAACTTGGGCATTTTGTATAGAAAAGAACTTACATTAACTTAAGTATGCAACACGTTTTGATACGATATCCAGAATTTAGGCAAAGTTGACAAAAATCGTCTTGAACAGGTTGGGGTAAAGGGTCGATTCAATAAATGTGTCCCTACCTGACCTTCTTGACCAATCAAACGCAGCGATGTTGTGACTGATTCATGGTTTGCTTCTATATCAACAACTGACAGTTCCTTTGTAAAAAGATGACAAATAACTAAATACCGAAGTTACTGTAAATTTAAATTCTGAATATGCGCATTTCGACAACTTATGTCCCTTCAGTGCAGATAAAATCTAAAAGTTTGGAAGACGATAAAATCAAAAATGTTAAAAAAAACTGATAGAGAACAAATGCCCAGTATGATCTAAAAGTAAAGCCAAAATCAGCTAAGGACAGAGCTTTGCATGAGGGATATACTCCTTAGTTTTCAACAATGTTACATTGTGGATGAAAGTACACAATATTGTGTCTGTTCCATTCAACATTTGCTGACAATGTTTTTTCTTTAACACAGAAGCTGACAAAGATATACACGTCAGAAACTATCGGTGGGGACAGATTTATTGAATCGGTTCTAATAACTCACTTGGGGTATAATACCCCAAACAGGGTATATTTTTACAGTGATAAAATCACTAATTTCTAAATTTCAACTTTTTACTGAAAAGGGCAAAAGTTTATATCAATAGCAATATTTTTTTTAAAAAAGCACGCATTCATTTTTTTAGTTTTCAGAAAGTTAATTGTTCATGTGAAGTGTAAATTTCACAGGTCATTATCTTTTGCTGTATTAAAAATAGCTACATATTTTTTCTTAAAAATCAAATGTTCAAAAAAAGGTGATTCATACCAAAGCTCCCGAAAAAGGTGAATACAGCCGATTTTTGTGGGTCGTATTTGTATATGCTTTTTTGTCAATATTTGGCTTTAGATGCATAAAATTAAGACAATTTCCAGAGAAAAGGAAGTTTCAATCATCGGAAACCCCCTCTCTCCGACAATGAAATCATTGAAATACAATACCAAGCAGTAGGAATCGTAAATTGGCTTCAAAAATTCTTTAATTTTTATTTCTTAATTTCGAGACTAACGACACTTTACTTTAAGACAACATACAGTGAATACACATTATACATGTATAATTTTCAATAAACAAGAGAAGTAATTTCTATAAAAAGGCGTATGCCTGCGAAACTTGGTTATATTGAATACTTCGAGCGGTACTGCTATGCACATAAAATTCATTTCGTTTCTAGAAGTTATCTGTGATGTAACACCAATTCTCCATTTATTATTTCCAGCAAGATTATGCCCTCTATGATTCATACAGCAACATATTTATTTGATGTCCAATAGAACACGACAATTCACTTAAACAGACTGAAGAGACATAAGTTGTCGAAATGCGCATATGCAGAATCTAAATGACGGTAGCTTCGGTATTTTGTTACTTAAAACGCAAAGTGACACGAAATACAGACGACCTCGCGTAAAAGTACAAATTGATGACAAAATATATACATTTAAACCCCTACAGACGTTTACGGACTTACATTGTGTACTTGGTGTTATAAATGATTGTAAATCTGGCGGGACAGGGAACTCCTCTGAACTTTCACAGGTAAAACATAAGCAGAAGGTTGACCACGAATGATTGTGACAGAATAAATAGAATTAATATTTTTTCAGAATACTATATATGGGACCGACCATTTAACCTGAAAGCGGGGGGTATGTTTTTTTTTCTGGACAGAAAACTTTTTCCTCGCTTAGTGCGAAAAAATTTTTTTTCACGTGTATCAACAAAATATTTTTTTTTTCAAAATTAACTTTTTTTGGGGGGGTGGGGCTGCGCAGAAATTTTTTTTTCATCATTTTGGCAGCCAAAATATTTTTTCACATAAAATCAGCTCCAAAATATTTTTTAGAAAAAAAAAACATAGTACCCCCCCCCTTTTTTCAAGTTAAATGGTCGGTCCCTAAAGATGTATAATGTATAATAGGTATAACAAAATACAGAAGTTGCTTTAAATTTTATTTCTACATATGGCCCAATAACTTATGTATCATCAGTGCAGATAAAATCAAAATATGGGAAATCCAAAAATCAAAAGGTATGCAAATGGCTGATGGAGAACAAATATAATAATCAAAGGGAACGAATTAGGAAGCCAAACTCAGCTACGAACATTGCTTTGCTGGAGGGAGATACTGCTTGGTTTAAAACAAAATTATGGAAAATATAAGGGGGTCCATGTCCCAAAAATACACTGCTTTCAAATGGATAAAAACAGAGGATTCCGAAAATCTGACAGAAATTCCAAAACATGAGGAGCGAACCTCCTTAAGTAATTAAGCACCATCTACGCTCTAAAATTCGAGATAACTGATGTAATCCAATTAAGATGCTGATCGACCTGTCATATTTAAGATCCAATTAAAACCTCATGGTAGAAAGTTCTTAGTTAATTGTATAACCCCATTAGAGACTGGAATTTATAAACCCCTTCAGAGGAAAAGTTCATAGTAGACAAAAGTAGGAAAATACACCCCCGTTTTCCAGAACCTCCCCGCCACCCAATATATAGTGAGTGACAGGGGATGTCGGTACATCGAATGGATATGTATCTGATGTCTTTGCACATTTGAAATATTAAAATGCTGTTTTATTCTATGATACATTATTAAAGAATTCAATAAAAATACGTACCTCTACGTTCCTTCGTCTGTAAGTTAATCAATGATACTGGCTAGGCAGTATACTTTTTAGAATAAATAGCCGTGTGTCGAGATAATTAGGTACAAATGTTGCCGTAACCTAAGCATGGTATGCAGATGACCTTTAAGAAACATTCACCCTTCGATATGTAGGATGTATTGGAATCAATCGATAACGATTTATATGATACATTTAAGTGTTTCAGCAAATGTAATTAGATTATAAATTCATAAAAGGAAATGGTGCTGATGTACATGGAATAAATTACGGATGATTTGGAATGCCGTTTTACGAAATTAGTTTTATTCCCGATAGATAAAAAAGTTCTTCATTGAAAAATAATTATGTGTTTTGCGAGAAATTGAAGTTTCATATCAATTCCCAATTTTCACTAGAATAATTCAACCCATTTCTATATCCGATTCTTACACTCGACAATGAAAGACCGTAGCTCGGACTGTAGTTGACTCAGCGAGATGATATTGATCCAGTTTTGAACCCCAAGCTGTATTCAGATAAATATTACGATTGGTGGATAAAGAAATTGAATGTTTTAAAATAGAAGACTATCTCAAGTAAAAATTTGATTTATTAGATATTTCAACAACGTAACCCCGAGGTAATAATTTGACTGAATTATGGGTTGGGTCGAAATTAAAATATTATACTATTTTCAATATACCCCCTTTTGAGCCTAAATTTAAACCAAGAATCGCCGCATAGAACCCCATCTTTTATTTTTGAATTCCGAAGATCTATACGAGTCCTTATCATTTTCATGACCCCCGGGATTGGAAGAAAGCCTGCGACTATTTTTAGATTGTCGCCAAACTAGGGAAGCCCCTATGAAAAATGCATTGTAAATTATCAGAAGTACCATGCGATGAGTTCAAACAACTTATTGACAACTTATCAAACACTCTGAAGTGGTAGATTTAAAAAGGCGAACCCCTCTGATACCTACAAGAACAGAATTTAAAAAAATACACTAATCTTATTTTTTCTGATTTTACGGAGAACTTCACCCCATGTCCTGTTATAAACTGACATCTTTAACATTTTCTTGTAGTATTTGTTTAATTCTGAAATTGTAGAACAATTTGCATGGTATTTCCCTCTGAATACTAGGTTATCTATTTTTTAAATGCATTTACAAGATTTTAATATACAGCATGACTCTGGCAGTCAAAAAATGAACTGCTTATATCATTTTTGTTGTATGAACCAGTGTTTCATATATATCTCAAGTTTTATTCACTTTCACTGTCTGTAGTATTTGCAAGCAGTGACTTTCCAAACAAAACGAAACAGCATCCCAGTACTGACACTCCAGTATTTTTCCCATTGACATATAGACCCCTTTGATTCCACTATAGCAGGATTCAGTACTCAAGTATAAAGCAAAAACCATGTCACGTTCGGGTGGTCACGTTACTCTATGCATGTTATCACGCTCTTTTCCTCAGAGCACCGAAAAATCTTTTTGTCAATAATATATGTTTCCGCATCTTTGTTGTGCGTATAGAATTACATAGATGTTATTGACCTTTGTGATCAGGTTCAGTCATTGACCTACGTTTAACGTAACCTCATACATAAAATGGGGTTGACAATGAATAAAGCAAAACAATTATACAATGAAAACATTAAAGAAATTTAGTAGACAATACAAACTATTCAGGTAGGAAATAAACTTTTATGTATGAATCTTGCAGTATTTAGAATAATTATTGGATCTTTACTTGACATTAAGAATATATTTATCTTTGGAATTCAACTGTATACAAAGATTTGTACTTGTCGAATCTGAAAAGTGCTAGTCTTTCAGATTCATACTTTTTACAAGAAATCAGAAAATGTATTTCGTCATCGATTACATTAAAAACTGAGCAAAGACGATGTTCTCTGGGCATAGGGGTCTACAATGGCACCCTGTTTCGTATTCTCAATGGATGGCAACTACACTGTAGTTCTTAGTCTGCTCAAATTGCTTTAAGGGGTGTTTTTTGGATAAAATATCTATATAATCTTTCTTGATGAGCTCATTTTTAATAATTATATAGGATTCATGTTTTCGGTATTTTTTTTTTTGAATTTCAGAAAATAAATTTGCTGATACTGATCAGTTATTTTTTCTGTCAAAATAGAAACAACATATTCACTGTTGAATTCACAGGGTTTTGCCAAATATACAATTTTTAACAGTAGATGTAATGTATTCTATGGAAAGCCGTTGTATCCATAATTCATTTAAAGCTATCAATAAACAGGGAATAAATTCTACAACGGCTTTCCATTATATTCAATACAATCGGAGTAATGTTACACCTCCGGAATATAAGCTTCCTTCATTAGATGCCTACATTCACTATGTACAATAAGCAGCCAGAATGTTAGTACAACGATATCATTATAAACTAGAGTTGTTTTAGTCAAGTAAAACTGATGTCTCCCCTTCAGATGTTTCAACTTCTATGTTATTGGCAGTAATGATAAGAATTCAGGACTCAGGATCTCCCCGAGGACTTTTTGTATGTATCAATTCAGCTTATCATCAGTAATAAGAATAGACCTCGCTTACAGACGGGGAACTGTTTTCAAGAAAATTTAGTATTCTGAAGGGGTGACATCCAAGTGAGTAGTGAAACGTGTCACCCTAGAACACCTGTTCTTCCATAGAGCTAATGTTAAAATCTCTAAATCATCTCTGATTATGCTGATGAGCTTATAAACCACGCCCATTTTCCTTATATGGTAGTCCATAAACCCTACTTCCAAGCGTCAAGAACGTAGAGCACCTTGAGCGTAGCGAAATGGTGTGAGAGTGGTGTGACGGCTGGGGTGGGGCAACCAAGTTTCAGTATTCTAACCCAAGCCTTTTCTATTGTTTTATCCTGTAAATATGCCTCCTTTGTGCTGTTTGATGAATTCTTGTGTATCGGGGTTTGTATTCTATCCAAACATTTACGTTTGTATCGATTTGCCTTTTGTGATATATTTTTTTGTTTTGGTTTCCCATTCCGATCTCAGTAATCTCTCTTTGTTTTTTTCACCATGGAGTCAAAGTTTTGTATTGTTTTTCCTTTCGTCCCTATGTATCTTTTATTACTATCCATTTTCATTGTTTATCCCGTTCGGTATCATTATTGTTTTTTTTTTTGGTGCATTTCCTTCATTGTTTCTTGTATCTATATGTTTTTTCTTTCAATTAGGCAATAAACAATCAACTAAATTACAGATATATACATAATTTATTTCCCCCGTCATAAAGCAAGCATGGGTTAGGGAATGGGGATTGGGACTAAGAAAAAAAATAAATTAAAAAAAAATAAAAATAAAATAAATAAAAATTATTGTTTTGTCTTTTCTCTCCATCTCTCCCATTAAGGCCCAAACCTCCTCTCAAATTCCCGAGATGAGCACGCGAGCAGTGAAAACGAGCAGCGTGAGAATGCCTTTAAACAGCGAATTTATAGCTTTTCCCACCACAAGATACAAGACACTTGTCACCACCACCACATACCGCTGAATTCCCGAGATGAGCACACGAGCAGCACGAGGAGCGAAATGAGCACGCGAGCAGCGAAATGAGCACGCGAGCAGTAAAATGAGCACGCAAGCAGTGAAAACGAGCAGCGTGAGCAGCGGAATGAGCACGTGAACATACCCTTAAACAGCGAATTTGTCGCTCTTCCCACCGCACAGCGGCTGCAACAGCAGCAGCAATATTCCCGAGATGAGCACATGAGCAGCGAAATGAGCACACGAACATGCCTTTAACAGTGAATTTGTCGATTTTCCCACCACACAGCGGCTGCAGCAGCAGCAATATTCCCGAGATGAGCACACGAGCAGCAAGAGCATCGAAATGAGCACACGAGCAGTGAAACAAGCACTCGAGCAGAGACATTCTCAATCTAGCCGTATTTAAAGCTTTGTTCTGTAAAATTTTGTCATTCGTACTTCGAATCCAGAGAGAGGAAGACGTCTATAATGTATCACTGCGACCTTTGTGAATATACCACCAATCGTCACTTCAATTTTGTTCGCCACAAGAATCAGAAACACGACTTGGAAGATACTTTGCATGCTGAAATCAGAAGAAAGCAATCACTCTGACGAATCTGCATATAGCAACGAGGAAAGTAACGACTCTAATACGTCAAAAGAGTCTACGGACGGAGGCTCTGACGATGAAGACGACCAAGAGTCTCCAAGGAAGCTGATCGTGAATCAAGCATTTGACAAACTCGAACCAGCATACACCAAGAAAGTAGAAGAGTTGTTGGAAGAAGGACATGGAAACGGTGTTCTGGCTGTATCTCTTTTCTTTTTGTTAATTGGATCTTTGTTGAAATCCTGCACCCAGAACACCGTTTCCAGGTATTGATTTCTCATATGGTCTCTAAAAAGTTTATTTATGTCTTCATATGCGGTTAGACGAGCCTTTTCGGTGTCATGTCCTTCTTCCAACTCTTCTACTTTCTTGGTGTATGCTGATTCGAGTTTGTCAAATGCTTGATTCACGATCAGCTTCCATGGAGACTCTTGGTCGTCTTTATTGTCGGTGCTTTCGTCCGTAGACTCTTTTGACGTATTAGAGTCGTTACTTTCTTCGTTGCTATATGCAGATTCGTCAGAGTGATTGCTTTCTTCTGATACATTGGATTTTGTCTCCGATTCATCATCTTCCAAGTCGTGTTTCTGATTCGTGTGGCGAACAAAATTGAAGTGACGATTGGTGGTATATTCACAAAGGTCGCAGTGATACATTATAGACGTCTTCCTCTCTCTGGATTCGAAGTACGAATGACAAAATGTTACAGAACAAAGCTTTAAATACGGAATGTCGCTGCTCGAGTGCTAATTTCGCTGCTCTTGCTGCTCGCGTGCTCATCTCGGGAATATTGCTGCTGCTACTGCTGCTGCAGTCGCTGTGCGGTGGGAAAAGCGACAAATTCGCTGTTTAAAGGCATGCTCGCTAGATCATTTCGCTGCTCGTGTGCTCATCTCGGGAATATTGCTGCTGCTGCTTCTGCTGTTGCAGCCGCTGTGCGGTGGGAAGAGCGACAAATTCGCTGTTTCAGGGTATGTTCACGTGCTCATTCCGCTGCTCACGCCGCTCGTTTTCATTGCTCGCGTTCTCATTTAGCTGAGGTGCTGCTCGAGTGCTCATCTCGAGAAGTCAGCGGTATGTGGTGGTGGTGACAAGTGTCTTGTATCTTGTGGTGGGAAAAGCTATAAATTCGCTGTTTAAAGGCATGCTCACGCTGCTCGTTTTTACTGCTCGTGTGCTCATTTCGTTGCTGCTACTGCTCGCGTGCTCATCTCGGGAATTTGAGAGGAGGATTTGGCCTTAAAGGGAGAGGAGGAGAGAAAAGACATAACAATGATTTTAATTTATTTTTATTTCTATTTATTTTTTTAATTTAATTTTTTTAGTCCCAGTCTCCATTTCCTAACTCATGCTTGCTTTATGACGATGGAAAATAAATTATGTATATATCTGTAATTTAGTTGATTGTTTATTGCCTAATTGAAAGAAAAAACATATAGATACAAGAAACAATTAAGGAAATGCACAAAAAAATCAATAATGATACCGAACGGGATAAACAATAAAAATGGATAGTAATAAAAAGATACATAGGGACAAAAGGAAAAACAATACAAAACTTTGATTCCACAGGGGAAAAAAACAAAGGGAGATTACTGAGATCGGGATGGGAAATCAAAAGAAAAAATATACAACAAAAGGCAAATCGATACAAACGTTTGGATAGAATACAAACCCCGATACACAAGAGTTCATCAAACAGCACAAAGGGGGCATATTTACAGGATAAAACAATAGAAAAGGCTTGGGTTAGAATACTGAAACTTGGTTGCCCCACCCCAGCCGTCACACCACTCTCACACCAATTCGCTACGCTCACGGTGCTCTACGTTCTTGACACTGGAAGTAGGGTTTATGGACTACCATATCAGAAAATGGGCGTGGTTTATAAGCTCATTTGCATAATCAGAGATAATTTAGAGATTTTAACATTAGCCCTATGGAAGAACAGGTGTTCTAGGGTGACACGTTTCACTACTCAATTGGGCTGCTGCTGCTAAGATCCAAATCATCTTTTCACGAATAATAAAACAGATATAATTTAGGGGTGGGGATCTCAAGCATTTGAAATATTAAAAATGTCCAACATGGTGGGAGTTGTGATCATCCTCGGGATTCTGGTATAATTCAAATAATTCATCTCACCATCAGTAATAAGTTTATATCTGGTTTATGGTTGAGGATCTCAAAGGTTGCGAAGATTTTTTTTCATTCCTAAAGGATAGGGTGTAGGGGGTGGGGACCAACCCTGCGGAATTCAGCTAAGCAACATTTAATGCATCTAATCATAAATAATTAGAAAATATATGGTTAAAATCATAATTAGAACGAAGGATGTCATAATAAAATTTCTCAATAGAACTAGTGCTGTCGCAAATATCCCGCATTTGTATTTTAGAAGTTGATAATATCTAGACCAAAATAAAAACGTGAGATGTGTATGCTCAAGGTCTATAATGCACAAATTGATAATGAGAACAGTTTATCCAGAAAGTTTTGAAATGTCTTTCTACTATGCCTCAATTGCGATTAACAAATGGGAAAATTTTGACTCGATGAACGTCTAAAATCAGTAGATAAAGAAGGGTTAAACAATGTACACAGCTTGATCATGTAAAAGCCGAGTTTAAATATGACTTACAACACAGAAATTCCAACATCAGCGTCATAAACCTACACAGGAGATATGGCTTACCATTGATTCATCAAGATCAGCGTCACACATGGACCTTGAGTTTTATATTGACCACTCGGGACACTTAAATCTAAAATTTATGACAAATTTGATGATTTTGACTTTTTCATTGAGTAGTTATATACCGACATCTCCAGCGATTTTGTCAACAGAGCAAATTGACTATCTCAAAAGCTATTTAGCCAGGGTTATGTTCAACCACAGAGCTGTTACTATCGTCACTTGAAATGGTTCACGGTCGTAATCACGATTTGATGAAAAATGGGGTTGATCGACTTGAGACATTCCTGACCCATGGCACAAAATATCAAAACTGTAACATTTCTCAATGTCCTGTTAGTCCAAGCAGGAAAAAAACCTACGTTAACTGATACAAGAAGGTACGTATCTTCAAAAACTAGATGCACTGGTAATTAGTTTGAATAACAAACATACAATTATATACAATTATATAATGATTAAGGGGGTTGTCCATTGTTAAGTCTGTAAGAAAACACATACAGTACTTAATCTATAACTACGTGTCTGATGTAGTAATGCGCTTCAGTTTGGTTTTCTAGTTTTGTCTTTGTTTTCTTTTTTATACCAGGTTTTAAGTTCCTCTATAGTCGTTGGTAGTTCACGTCCCATTGTCTCTGGTAATAATAACAGTGATACTGTAACAATAACGTTCAATGCTGCAAACACCGCAGCCGGTGCCCAGGGTACGTGTTCAGCCTGAAACGAATTCAACAACGACAGCAACTCTAAGACTATACAGGGCGACATAAGATATTTAGTCGAAAAAGAGAGTGAGATTTATCTTATGAAAAAACACGAATTTTTTATGAGTAAAAACATCTTCGTTTTTCTGTACTTTATTATTAGCTCAATCCGCGAGTACTTCAATGCATATATTTATACCGTATGCAAATATGGACATCAATCATGCATTTTTCGAGTTCATCGCAGCAGTCTTTGTGATTTTAATCATTTTTTTGCGTATTTATTAATTTACTGAAATTATTCTTCTGCAGACATTTAGCAAGTTTTTTACTATTCGTATCAGTGCCCTCTATCTATTCAATATATAGTATACATTTCGAAATGACCTCATTACGACTGTGGTGTAGGAAATAGTTCGGTATATGGAAGCCTGTTCTACAGTTTTATACACTTTAGATCAATTATCTGAATGCAAATAATTTAAGAGGTGTGTTTTTAATAATGATCTGAAGCGATTTGTTCATGTTTAGAAAGTTATTTACACAAATATTCATACACAACTCGTTCCTTAGTATGGTCAACATGTATGTAAATAACATTGATTGTTTTGTTAATAGCTGTTCGATCACATGGGTCAATAGGTCAAAGTGATGTGTATTTTTTAGAATTTTATTATGTAAACAAACGTTATATTTAGATTTAGGCTCGACGATTCAGGTAACTCTTGTATGTCAATTCTAATAAATAGATAAGATACACAGAATATAATGATAATAATGGTGTAAAGTCAATTAAAATCCATTTATTTAGGGTTCCTTTCATTGTAGTTTGCATTGATTACACTGTATGGTAAGTGTCACGGTAACGGTTGTTTGGTATAATTTCCGGTTTTTGGTGGATGACAAAACATCACAACAGGTAGATCACTTAAAATACTATTTACTCAAAATCGGACGACCTTGATACATTTGAATTAGCATAGCTTAGTTAAAGATATAATTTATGTCATATATTGAGCTATTTTCAACATAAGCATAGCAAAAACCTTGAGTAAAATGACGAAAACCATGCGATTTGAACACCATTCTGCATAACGTTTTGCCTTTGTCGCCAATTTTTCACAATATTACCGATATCATTTTATTTCTCTATATTGCCGTTTTAAATTATATTTATAAACGTCTTTAATATATCTTTTAGTTGGCATATTTCTTGATATCACAGGCCAATGGGCCGTTTTAATGCCACCGGGGTCTGTATGAAGTGTACGTGTTTGGTTGCGTCTTTGTATACGGTTTGGTAACTTTTAAAGTAAAAATTGTGTACGGTTTGGTAACTTAGAAAAAATTATATTCGTTTCTTTTAAAGATGTATCTTCCCTTGATATGGAAATTTCTAACCAAAACAGTCAATATCTATGTTACTACTGTCATGATAATATGAAGACTTCAAACAAATAGTTGAACATCGTTCAGAAACCCACCAAAATGATACTATGAAAAATAAAAGTTTGGAACTGAATTTGGAAACAGGAAAATTGTGATATAGATCTCATTACTTCAAAGTTTTACCATCTTCTGTATATGAGGAAAAGGCAATCAATAAACTTTTACTAGTGATGAACCCTGAGTTTTATGTGTTGCATTATTAAGTCAGAAAGATGCGCCTGACAAAATTAGAAGTTCACACTCTAAAAAGTTTTGCAACGCAGATGGTGAACCAAACGAGTCATTTTCAGGAAGTTTTCCGCTAGGAAAATTTCATATTGCTGTCGAAATTGAAACTATCCCGAGTATAAGGTTAAAATAACGCATCAAAATTGTGCATTAACTTGACACAGTCTTTCAAAATGTAACTCTTTACACGCCTATGTGTAGACAATGTATTTATGACAACACCCTGAAAATGGGAATGAAAGAACACAGGTAAATATTCCTGCGGAATGATCAATGATGTTAACAGGACATACATTTATCATATATGTAATATATCATGACAACATCACCTGTACGACATTCGTTTCATAAAATCAAAGTACACGTCGATAGAAATTTTAGAAATCGAATTCAATTCTTATCTAAGTCAAAAGCGCCCTGTGAAAGGAGTCATATTGTGATATATTTGTATTATTAAAAACTCCCAAAAGTGCTTTATTCCATTCTCGGCAAGCATTTATCGTTACTGTACGGCGAGAAATAAGTTTTTCATGGCGGGTACTGTTAAATAAAACAATTATGAAGTTTCCAGATTATAACAAACAGCTGATTCCTATATACTGTAACATGTTTAGTTTATTCAGTTTAGACTTACTTGGGCCCGGCACAAAGAAGTGGCGGACGCCCTTTAGTAATCAGTCTGACTCTGTCCGTCCGTCCGAAGCAATCGTGTCTAAGCTATAACTTTTTTCTCTTTTGAGATTGGCTTTTGATATTTGGGATGTGGATAGATCACCTTAAGGTGACATGTAGCCTACCTTGGTTGGTTACCCTTGACCTTTGACCTCGGCTTTTGATATTTTTCAACTGAATAGATCATCTCAAGGCAACGTGTCGCGTACCTTGGTTGGTGACATTTGACCTTGACCTTGATCTCAGGGTCACATTCATGCTTTTTCAATGACAAAGTCTTGTCCGGGCTATAACTTTTTTGTCATTTGAGATAGGCTTTTGATATTTGGCATGTGGATAGATGTGTCGCGTACCATGGTTTGTGACCCTGATCTTGACCTTTGACCTCAGGGTCAAATTCATGCTTTTTCAATGACAAAGTCGTGTCTGCATTTTCGCTTTTTCTCGTTTGAGATAGGCTTTTGATCCCGGGCTTTTGATATTTGGCAAGTGGATAGGTCACCTCAAGGTTGAATCCAACCTATATTATTGAAAATGATTACAAATCGTGTGGCCCTTTCTTTTGAAATGCCTGTACCAAGTCACGACCATTGCGGGAGACTGTCGGTCATCCCATGATGCACCAGCAAACAGGGTTTGATAATCCCATCCTACATTTGTTACAAAGATAAACACATAAATGCAGGTTCAGATGCGAGTTTTAAACTTAAATAAATAAATACTCAGTACAAAGAACACAAAATAACACCAAAACGCATAAATTTAGCAATATTACGCTTTTTACAGCAGGGAAATTTGGCTTCAAAGCCAAAAGTATAGCTAATAATATTTTCATAGGTATTGAACGGTATTCTAAGCTATTACTGTCTCCGTCATGTATCCAAAATGTTTTATTAGAAAAAAAAAACGAAGGTTATCACATATCCGGCCAATTGCTTTTTGCCTAGAAGTGAAAACTACATGAGACTTATATGTAAACGGGAAGTATCACAAGTTTTTATAAACGCAAAATAAGACATAATGACGAAGAAGATGGTGAATGAAAGGATATGAAGTAAATGCACATGGGACACAGTTTCTAAAAATACACGTACAAGGTAAAAAACAAATAAAGGAACAATGCTTTTATTGCTGTTCTTCATCTGAAGTCACCATGAGGCCTTCAAGAACGAGCTATGCTCATACCTCATAGTAAGTTTAAGACAGCCCCTAGCAACGGTTTCAGCGGAATTCATATCTTCACTGTTCATGGGCATTGTCAACAAACATTAATTAAACTGGAAAAGTGCTCTAATAATCACTGTCATCCTTTGTCCTAAGATGTCTTTTATATATGCAAACTGTCCTAAAACATCAATTTTTATAAAAATTTTAGCTACAAAGGGGCACCGAATAACAGGTATATGACGTTTTTGTTGAGAAAGCATAACATTTCATTTTACCAAACCGCAAACAAAATATATACCAAACCGTTTACAAAAACAAAGTACTTGGTTACCAAACACGTACACTTCATACAGACCCCAGTGGCATTAAAACAGCCCATTTGCCTGTGATTTCCCGAAGTATGTCAATTAATTGATATATTAAAAATGTTTATATATATTATTTAAAACGGCAATATAGAGAATTAAAATGATATCGATAATAATGTGAAAAATTGGCGATGAATGCAAAACTTTGTGCAGAATGGTGTTCAAATCGCATGGTTTCGTCATTTTACACAAGGTTTTTGCTATGCTTATGTTGAAAATGGCTCGATTTTGAGTAAATAGTATTTTAAGTGACCTACCTGTTGTGGTGTTTTGTCATCCACCAAAAACCGGAAATAATACCAAACAACCGTTACCGTGACACTTACCATACAGTGGATTAGAGAGGAGTGTTAAATGACATAAGTTGTTACTTAGTCCGTGCATATATCACTTTGAGATATATACCAAGAACTATAAATAAAAAGAACGAATAGCTTGATATGGCATTATAGCCATATCTTTTCTTGTTTTAAATATGTGAAAAAAATTACCGGGTAAAAACATCACCAATTCAGCGCCGTTGTGTAAAAGCCTTCATAGTAACCTTAATATGCTCAACTTACCAAAGTTATTGCAAAGGGAGATAACATTGATCCTATCCTTGATACTACAGATGCAACACCCAAACCAGCATTTCTACAAAAATTTGTATGGCATCAAAACTATATTTATTTTATACTGAGATCATTATGACAATAAAAACGTCACACCAACTTAAAGAACTAAAGAGTTAAAAACGGGGTACACATTGAGGAAGTTGAAAAAAATATATGGATTTTTTTTGTACAAAAAGTCAAAATACCACCCTTTTCGTATCACGTGAATATGAGGATGGCCGTTTTCTGTTGTGTATGTGTGCTCTCGGATTTGTCGTTTCTCCAATAAATTTTTCCTACTGTTCTCTCCCTAATAAGCTGTAGACTTTTGTTCTTGTCCTTTGTATGTGTATATTCATCAGAAAATATTTTACTATTTGTATTGAATATCTATAAAAATTCAGCACGATGACCCAATTGTTTTTATATCAAAGACAATAGCAAAAGGTAAATTAACATTCATATGATAATGGAAAAAGAAATCTATAGACAAAAATGTAAACTTTCATGTTAAATAGAAAAAAATCTATCGACAGAAATGTGAAATTTCTATTTACCAGTACCTTAACCAGAAATTACGTGATTGGGAAATTGAAAAAAAAAATCTTGTGCTGCAATATAAGTGTTACGGCAATGGAAGGACAGGCATGATGCTGCATTGCTGAACTTACAATTTAGAAATGTATATTTCGTGAATATTTATGGAATTAAATGCATTACATAATTCTTATAGTATCTCACTGCATTTTTTATATTACATATTTAGAGAACTCACAGTAGAATGTTATTCCGGTATAAATTTAACAATTAATGAAAGGATATGGAGTACAAATACATGGCATATCAATGCTTACTATACAAAAAATACCGAAGTTGCATAAAAAAACAGTAAATTCTTTATGCTGTACACGTGTTTCAAGAAGTAACCTCTCATCAGCAGAATTAAAATCAAATAATATTGAAAGCCATAATCCAAAAGTTGTAACAAAAGAAGTACTCATAACCATATAAATCGAAATAGGAAGCCAAATCCAGTCCAGTACCAAGGACCGAGTGCTATACACGGAGTGAATTCTCGGTCTTTTTTCTATAACACGCAAGGTAAAATTTTCCTGTCGGACAAGTCTGACTATTGGCCTGGTGAATACCCTCGAAAAAAAAATCAATAATTAAATACAATGTACTGAAGTAAAAATGACTTTAACATATTTGGAACACCAAATCTGAAGCATGTTTGAGAGCTGATATAATTAAGTAACAAATAGGTTCTAATGAAAAGTCAAAGGACAATGCTTTGCACTAGGGAGATACTCCTTTCTTTCATTAGATTTTTTTTTCTGTAGACAAGTTATCGTCACATTCGAGATGTAAGCCAAAAAAGACGTAGATCGTTTCCTTTATCTCTAGTGGTGGAGGATATAATGATGAAATCCATTTAGCAATAGATGCGTTATTAATGAAAAGAACATCATCAATGTATGAACGACCTGGCATCTTTTATTTTATGATCTTTACGAGACCCTAAAGAAATTCTGGTAGGAATATAAAAACAGGTCTGCGAGTAGAGGAGCACAATTCGTGCCCATTACTATACCAACTTGATGTTGATAAATAGCGCCTCCGAATGTGACAATAAGAAAATCAAGAATATTGCACATCTGTAATTGATAATTATATTCAAAAATGCGATAAAAATAAAAGTGATATTTAGCAAAAGATGCATCATTAGTGGAAAGAACATCATCAATGTATCTATAAGTGAGGTTGAAGGATCTGGCATCTTTTATCTTATGATCTTCACGAGTCCTTGAAGAAATTCAGTCTGGTAGAAATATAAAACGGGTCTGCGAGTACGGGAGCAAAATACGTGCCCATTGGTATACCAACTTGCTGTTGATAAACAGGATTTCCAAATGTGACAAATATATTATCAATAAAAAAAAATCAATCATACTGCACGACATGTGTTGCTTCAATGACATATTTTAGCTGCGATCGATGTTGCTCAACATTTTTATTCTCTTCTTGTAATCCTGGTGCTTTCAGCTCGATAGCCCTGAGCATCGCCCAACTTGGCACTCCATGGCGAGTGGGGAGCAAGGGAGTGACCTTGATATAATTTTTGTCAAGAATACCGCTTATGTGCACGCTAGGGGCCTTCCTGATCTCGTTTGAGGGTGTGAATATTGTTCACGTCTTGTTGAAGACCCTCGGGCGACATCAAGATGTAGACAGGAATAAAAGCCCTGTCTTTGATAAACTGGAGTTTTCTATGTATCGTATCCTTTCATTTTTCCTACACACCTGAAAATGGTAATAGATTTCAAATATGCGATGAAAATAAAATTGATGTTTGAATTTATAGGATGTGTTTAAAATAGAAATAAAGATCCACAATACGGTATTCAAAAATATAGCAATATAGTTGTTACAGCAATGGAAAAAAACAGACGTGATGCTGCATTGCTGAATTTACAAATTAGAAAGGTATATTTCGTGAATATTAATGGAGTTAAATGCAAATACATAACTTTTACAGTATCTCACTGCATTATTTATATTTCAGATTGATGGTACCCCCAGTAGAATTTTACTCCGATGTAAATTTAACAATCAATGAAAGAGGATTAACTCCCACCATCGTAGATTTGTCCATAGCTATATTTGATATTACTGATTATTCGGATTTCGTTTGGTTTTATGCATTTTAAAATTTTTTGAAATTATGGATTTCCTTTGTTTGGGTTCTAGTGCTGCTGATGAGGAATAAATTTCCGAAATGGCCATACAGCTCATTAAAATTATTGTAGTTGGAGTTAACATATGTGTTATGGTCTCATGTTCATTTACTCCATATCCTTTCGTAAAATCTGGAATAAATGCACACGAGTCTCTACAAACATGTACAAATACATTCATATCAATGGAACAACGCTTAAGTTTGAATAAATAACTAAATACCGAAGTTACTATGAATTTACTTTCTGCATATGCGCATTTCGACAACTTATGTCTGTTCAGTGTAGGACAGAGCTTTGCATGAGGGGGATACCCCTTAGTTTTCAACAATTTACAAAAAAAATAGATAAAATGATTCAATAATTAAATACAGTGTACTGGAATAGAAGTAAATTTAGAATATTTGAAACACTAATGTGATACATGTTTGAAAGCTGAAAGAAATAAATAATAATTAGGTTCTAATGAAAAGTCAAAGGACAATGCTTTGCACTAGGGAGATACTACTTTGTTTTATTAGATTTTTATCTTCAGAGAAGTTTTAAATTAGGGACTAATACTGCAAAACTAGAAGTGGTGCCATCAGAAAAGATGGCCATCCCCGCACTCACCTGTTTGACACAGAAAACAGTTATTATAGACCTTTAAGGTAATTTTCCTCAACATTTTTTTAAAGAAATTATTGATAGTCAGTATTTTTACTAAGAAAGAAAACAAGGATATACGATTGCTAGGTAGAATTTCCAAAAATGAGTGGTCTTTGACACTTTCAGGAAATTTACCAAATTTGGAATCAATTATTTTGAAAATCCAATTGTTGAAAATGATTGCCCTAATAGAAACAAATCCTAACAGTATGGTTGCTAGGTAGAATTCCAAAAAATAAGTGGTCTTTGACACTTTCAGGAAATTTACCAAAATAGGAATAAAATATTTTTGAAATCCAATTGGTGAAAATGATTGCCCTAATACAAACAAATCCTAACAGTATGGTTGCTAGGTAAAATTCCAAAATATAAGTAGTCTTTGAGACTTTCAGGAAATTTACCAAAATTGGAATCAAATATTTTTGAAATTCAGTTGGTAAAATGTTAGTCCTAATTGAAACAAATTACTACATGTATGGTTGCTAGGTAGAATTCCAAAAAATAAGTGGTCTTTGAGACTTTCAGGATATTTTCCAAAATTGGAATCATATTTCAGAATTCTAAGTATTCAAAATTTAATTTTTTCCAAACTCTTGTAAAAAAAAATGAAGCATATGCTAAAAGTTAAAAAATATTAGTCTTTAACATTTTCTGGAAATTTACCAAAGTTGGAACCGGAATCAAAATACCGAAACTTCACTGCACATCTGCTGACTTTATGCAACAATTCTATAACAAAATTAAAACCATAAATCAAAAAAATGTAGGAGTTCCACTGAAAAGCTCACATGTGTCAAAATCGACATCTTGGGGCCTCTTGTTTGCATCAAGACTAATTTATAAAAATCCGAAAGCTTATTGCGCATCTGCAGGATATCTGCAACAATTCTATAACAAAATCAAAACATTTAATCCAAAAATGAAGGAGGATTTCCACTGACAAGCTCACAGTTGTCAAAATAGACATCTTGGGGCCTTTTGTTTGCACCAAGACCAATATCAAAAATCAGAAAGCTTTTTGCGCATCTGCAGCATATATACAACAATTCAAAAACAAAATTAAAACACTAAATCCAATAAACAGCTGCGCCAAGTCGCATGATACGCCCGTCGTCACCCTTCAAAACTTTAAGTGATTTAGGTAAGGGGTTCTCAATTCAGAAGCACCTGTAACTGCCTAATTAAGCTTGATTTCTCTTTAAGAAATTAATCTGCAAAGTTTAAAGTGAGCCGATCAAAGTACTTATCAGTTAGAGCGCAACATGTAAAAAAAATTGCCTTAAAATTGAAAACAAAGTCCCATAACTCTTGCAAGAAAAATCGAAATTTCACGAAACAGTATACAGATCATGAGGTCATTACATCCAATACCTCTACAAAGTTTGAAGTGAATTGGCCAAAGGGTTGTCAAGTTTGAGCGCGACATGTAAAAACATTTCCTTAAAATTGACGAATAAAGTCCCATACCTCTTGCAAGAAAAATGGAAATTTCACGAAAAAGTATACAGATCGTGAGGCCATCATATCCAATACCTCTACAAAGTTTGAAGTGAATTGGCCAAGGGTTGTCAAGTTAGAGCACGACATGTAAAAAATTGCCTTAAAATTGATGAATAAAGTCCCATAACTGTTGCAAGAAAAATGGAAATTTCACGAAAAAGTATACAGATCGTAAGGCCATCATATCCAATACCTCTACAAAGTTTGAAGTGAATTGGCCAAAGGGTTGTCAAGTTAGAGCGCGACATGTAAAAAATTGCCTTAAAATTGACGAATAAAGTCCCATAACTCTTGCAAGAAAAATCGAAATTTCACGAAAAAGTATACAGATCATGAGGCCATCATATCCAATACCTCTGCAAAGTTTGAAGTGAATTGGCCAAAGGGTTGACAAGTTAGAGCGCGACATGTAAAAAATTGCCTTAAAATTAACGAATAAAGTCCCATAACTCTTGCATGAAAATTGGAAATTTCACGAAAAAGTATACAGATCGTGAGGCCATCATATCCAATACATCTACAAAGTTTGAAGTGAATCGGCCAAAGGGTTGTCAAGTTAGAGCGCGACATATGAAACGGACGGACAGACGGACAGACGGACGGACGACAGACGGACCGACAGACGGACGGACGGACAATCGGACATCGGTATACCATAATACGTCCGTCATTAGACGGGCGTATAAAAATGAGCGAGGAGTTCCACTGACAAGGTCCATCTAACGGACAGACGGACAGACAGACAGACGGACAGACGGACGGACGGACGGACGGGACCAAAACAATATCCCCGCATTTTCTTCAGAAAAGTGCGGGCATAAAAATTAATTATTAGTGGGACATAATTGTTATTACATTTAAAATCTGACGAACTCCTTTTTTTATGAATTTAGAGTAGCTTAAAAATTACTGAATATATATAAATAACTATGACGATATGGTTGATAAGATTTTAAAAAATGAAAGAAAAACAATGCATCTGAAGATACTTGGACTATGGATATCAGAATAATCTAAAGAGTTCAAGAACAGACTGGAAAACGTTCACACTTTTAAAAGTCGCTTTTAATTATTGATAAAAGAGAAATTACGATGCGATGGTGATAGTTTCAATATTTTAATATCTAAAATGTTGTTAATTTATTATTCATCTACTTTGAATAATTTTTTTGCGCAAAAAAAAACGTTCAGGTTCACAATTCCAAAAAATTTCAATCAATACCTACAATTGATATGATGACCCTTCAGCTGGTCAAAAAGTCACTCACTACCAGCTCGTTGTTGTAACATGATATTATATACTGTTTAGGTCCGAAACTTTACTTCAGACACATGCAAAGTATATCCAAAGTACGATTGCACCAAACTTCACAATTTTACTACTTTTAATATATTTTTGACAACAAAAAATAATTATAATATATATAATATGCTTGCTACGTTCCTCTTCAAAAGTCCATTTTGGAGACAATTATTTCATAAGATATGATACTCTGAACAAGTATAATTACACAATTCACCATAATTATCATTGACATGAATTCAAAATCTGACATATATTTTTCATTAACCAATATATTCCTAATTTTTATTCACCAACATAAGCGTTCTACTTGGACCTTTACCTTTATATGTACATCTTGGGGACACTTAAGCATGATGATTTTGACATTTAAATTGTGAATATTCTATTTTTGGTAGTAATATACCCCATCTCCAACATATGGAGTCTACATTTCATAGCTCATTCTCCACTATCCTGCATGTAATGTGTACGTCGGTTTCGACAATAGAGCAAAATTACTATCTAAAAAGCTACTCAGCCAGAGTTATGTTAAATCACTGTTATTATTGCCAAATTTAATGGCCGTCACCACGATTTGACGGATGTAACAATGTGTCTATATCACAAATGAAGATGGACATCTTTCAATAGATCCCGAGTAATTACGTGAATGACACATACCGAATTAGAAATTACACCGCACTTTTCACTTACAGTGCGACGGGTGTCACATGTGAAGCAGGCCATGCTTACCCTTCTGGTGAATCCGGTGACACTCTTGTTTTTATGGGCTCACACTGATAGCGCAATGTTTGTAGCATTTGTATTATGTTCTGTTCGTTTCGTCTTCGTCATTCATGTCGGTATATGATCCTTATATTGCATATATTCTGGATTAAAGATTTTTGGTTGTTGCTTCAGAAAATATTAGTCCACTAGCAAAAAAGTAAAAAGCGTCAATATCAAAGTTTTAATACTTATTATTACATACTTAGTAGAAATAAAAGCGTTTTTGCATGATCGGAAGTAAACTGTCCATATTTTCACACCCCGGGAAAATAATAGGTTAGTTTATGCTCCTCGTGCATCTCAGACAAAATAAACGACTTCTGGTCCATATTGGCCTGGGCAAATAAACGACTTCCGGTCCATATCGGCCTGGCATTTCTAAACGTCGGAAGTATGTAATAAAAAGTTTAATACATGTGCATTTCCAAAATTGACCTGATTATCATCCCTCGACCCACAGTGTCCCTCGACTTCGTCTCGGGCCAATATGGGTGTCTCGGGATAATAACCAGGCCAATATGGAAATGCCCATGTATTAATCTGTATGTATTTTACCTTTAATAGTCAATAATCTAAATGGGGTAATAAAATTACCGAACAGAATTGTCAAGAGCCAAAGTCCTAGAGTCAAAAAGCAGAGCAGGTGGAAAACCACCAGACAAATTGTCAACCGCTATGGTCTGGACTTGGTACAGGCCAAAAACCTTCAACCAAACCTCCCCTTTCATTCATGTAGTATCCAGTAGCAACTCAACAGCAATTGCTATTGAGAATGTAGACAGTAAAATGAAATGATCATCCAAGTGCTAATTAAAACAAACGAATCTTAAATCACAGTTCGGACCGAAACTTCAAACTTTTCCAAAAGGGGCTGATATCTATTCAAAAACTTTTCATGTCAGACAAGTCTGGTTGTATGGATTGGAATTTTTTTAACCTCGACTAATAAAGCGTTCACGAAGATAACTATGTCTAATGAGAAAGACTGTATAATTTATGATAACTCTCGCGTAACAAATCAACTGTGAAACATACACTCCGTAAGCAGGAGAAGTTGAATATTACTATCCATGTTAGGGAAATTGATAATTTTGAAATTAACAGCGTAAATTTTAGTACCTAGATGACCATTTTCGTCAAATTCGAGATGTAAGCCAAAAAATATGTAGATCAAGCAGTTTCTGTCGCTTCCCTTATCTCTGGTTCTGGATGATAAATTGATGGAATCCATTTAGCAAAAGATGCGATATTAATGCAAAGAACATCAAATAGTATCTGTAAGTGAGATTGAAAGGATCTGGTATATTTTATTTAATGATCTTTAAGACCCTAAAGAAATTCTCGTAGAAATTTAAAAATAGGTCTGCGAGTGGAGGAGCACAATTCGTACCCATTGGTATACCAACTTGATAAATAGCACCTCCAAATATGACAAATATTATATCAATAAGCATATCAAGAATACTGCACACCTGTAATTATATTCAAAAATGCGATAAAAATAAAATTGATATTTGAATTTTTGGGATGCGTTGAAAATAGAAATTAGAGATGGCACAATACGGTATTTCTAAAATTAAGCAAAGAAATCTAGGGGTTAACAACACGTTTTAAATCCACAATCGGGAAATTTGATGAAACTGAAAGATGATACGAATGATGGAAGTGTAGATTATTTAGGTGTACAAATACGTCAAAATGAAACCAGAAAAGAAAAAATACGAACAAAAAGCTAAGGGGCGCAAGTTCCATATTATTTGATTTTAATGCCGTTGATGAGAGGTTACTCATTGAAACAAGTGTACAGCATAAAGAAATTTACTGTTTATATGCTACTTCGGTATTTTTTGTATTTTGAACTATTGGGTCGATGCCACTGCTGGTAGACCAGAGGTCCCCGAGGGTAATCACAAGCCAAATAGTCAGACTTGTGTGACATGAAAATTTTCAAAATTATCAAAATTCAAACCACTTAAACATACCGAGGCTTCACTCCGTGTATGGCACTCGGTAGATGTCCTTGGTACTGGATTTGGCTTCCTATTTCGATATTTTTGGAAATGAGTACTTCTTTTTGGACTACTTTTGGATGATGGCTTTCCTAATTATTTGATTTTAATGCTGCTGATGAGAGGTTACTCCTTGAATCACGTGTACAGCATAAAGAAATTTACTGTTTTTATGCAACTTCGGTATTATTGTATTTTTCTCTTTTAATTTTTAATATGAAACTTCTATTATATGTTTTTGCTTGGAGAATTAAAAAGTCTTGCGTAAGCTGATAAATGAGGATTAAACTTTTTAATTTAAGAGAGATTTAGATATTATTGATTATGCTGATATGTATAATATAAAATGGCTGTATTTTTTTCTTGATTTCTCAAAAGCTTTTGATTCATTAGAACGACAGTTCATGTTTCAGACTTTAAAACATTTTTATTTTTAATATTCATCTCTTAAGTTGGTTAAAACTTAAAATAATTATATACAAACTTTGTTGGACACCGGGCATTTTTAAAATAAATGAGGTATTAGACAAGGTAGTCCCTTTTGTTTGACTTTTCATTGGCAGTCTAACGTATGCCACGCGTGATGCAGATCTTGCTTACCGTCGAAAGCAAATGATGATACCTTTACTTTTTATAGGGTTCACAACACTAGCGCTTAAGTTTCGTGGCGTTCTTATTTATTTTTGTTTCTTTTTGTGTGAGGTTGACTCAAATTGGTGCTAAATATGAATTGTCATGTTTTTTTGGATTTTTTTTATTTTAGATTTAATCCTTTCTCCTTTTAGCCTCTATATTCGTTAGCCGATGTATTTATTATTGCAGTCGAAATCATGGCGGTAAGATTGAAAAATAACAAGGACATTAAGGGGTTTCAAATCAAAATTGATGCATTTAATAGATGTACTAAACTATCACAGATGGCACTACCCTATTTTTAATTGTAAAGAGGACAAAGAGAATATGGATTGGAAAATTAGAAAACAGTATTGAAAAAGTTGAAGGAAATAAGTGGACGTTCTTGGGATTGGCATTATAAGAAAGAAGTCGAAAAATTAAATTGGGAAGAGAAGGTAAGGAAAATGAACAGTTTACTAGCAAACAAGAAACAGAGAAATTTATCTATTTTTATAAATCAATTAATCAAATCTAGTAGCCACTTGAATAGCAGTTACAAGTTCTAGTTTATTGTTCAGTTAATTCAGTTAAAATTTTGTCTAATTATTTACCCGTCTTTTAGAGTTGTGGAGATTTTCGTTATTTTGACATTACTCCCATCTTGAAAATGCTCATTTTATTAAATATACATTGACGAAAAGATAATAACCATCTTTACTTTTCATACCTCATATTAGTTGGGTAACATTCTGGTGTATACAGAAAAACTGTACTGAAGGATCCCATTATAGCAAATCTACCGACAAAGGAAAATGCTGTTCCAAGATGTGGTAGCCACGTGTGTTCATCTGTAAATAATAATGATTCATTTGATACTCCACGTATCCTCTGAATATGACAAAAATTTAACCGACTACGTATCATATGAAGACCTGATTGCGTATCATCTGAGCATTATTTTTTTAATACGTATCGTCTGAGTATAACAAACATTTAATCACCAATTTCTGTCTGATAAGACGGTGTTCCCCGTAGTCCCTTTTTGCTTTAAAATACAAAGCCAGTTGTTATAGACCCTTTGTCATTTTTTAAAAAACACCTTTGAAAATTCAAAAATATGATTATTTGGTAAAATTTTAACAAAGTTGTTTGAGAATATTAACAAAGTTGTTTGCCAAAATTGATATCATTTTTTTACCAGTGAGTAAATAAAGGAATTTTTGCTATGTAGATAAGTTGTTTTTTCTTTAAATCCAATGTGTGAAAATGTTTCTTGAAATTGAAAGACTTTCTAAGAATGCCGGTATGCTTTCCAGGTAGAATTCCAAAACTCGACCTCATCAACTGACTCAGTATCACTCAACTGACAATACGCCTCTCAACAGAACTAGAAGTCTTAACAAGTTAAGATCAAATTAGGGTTTTCCCACAGGGTCTAATGATAGAACATGTCCTCTTTGCCACTGTGTAAGTTTTGAAAAAGGCCTTCCATACATTATACTATTAAACGTCAGACTGCACTTGCTTCAGCTGCTAGGATTTTCCATAAGGTCTAGCGTTTTAAGTTGGTGGTTATATTTTTTGCCCGATTCAAATGAAATTAGCAATCTCTGTATAGCATCTTCCATACGTTATTCTTGTAAAATGGCTGAATTTGCTTCAATGATTCAGACATGATCAAACTATGATTTTCCCATTTGATTCAATTTGTAAAAATGCTCTACGCTGCCGGTTGTATTTGAGTCAGTTAAAAAAAATAGCAGCTTTTGTTACTGACCTTCCATATAACCATTCCAGTACAGTTTAGTTAAATTTTGTTTCCATAGTATCAGAGTAGTTGCTGTAAATTGTGTTTTCCAACGTTAAACTATGTTTCGTGATGGCAGCCATGTTATGTATCGGATCGAAACGAAATGAGCAATATTTTTAAAAGCCCCGTCTTCCACCATATTTGTAGAGTCTAATTGTACTTGCTTCATTTGTGTAACAGGAGACCATCAAATTATGACCTTTCCAAAATCAAAAATAAATGTGAAGGAGTACATTTGCATTCCACATCTTTCTAAATCGGCATTTTGAGGTCTCTTGTCATGTTTATCATTTTTACCTCTACATTTGATATCTGTAACGGTTGTCAAAAAGGGAAAGAAACCACAATTTACCCCTACTTTGTGTTTTAGCTATAATTTACCTTCTTGTACCTGTATGCTAGCTGGTATGTGGTGTTATATGACAGCCGTCTGTTATGTGGTATTTGATCTTGATATCACCTTAATCGAAATTCTATTTAGATTATAACTTATAGTGTTGTGTGGGAAATGCTCGTTTCCACTCATTTCTGAACAGATAACCAAATAAAGCCTCGTTCAAACTAAATTAGTCTGGTGTCTAAGTTGTGAGTTTGACAAAAACTGCACTCAATAGAATAAATGAAAGGATATGGAGTGAATGTACATGTGACAAAAACGCATACGATACATAGAAAACTCCAGTTTATCAAGGACAGGGTTTTTATTCCTGTCTACATCTTGATGTCGCCTGGGGGTCTATAATTATACAGGTAAATACGAGATAACATGCATTGCGTGTTAGTACTCAAGTATAAAACAAAAGTCAATTTCAATCATGTATAGTAAAGAAAACAAGATAATTCTCCCGTGAATTGATGTGGTCTAAAAAAACAAAAAACAAAAAAACAAAACAAAACAAAACAAAAACAAAAAAACAAAACAAAATAAACAAAAACAAACAAACAAACAAAAAACTGATCACGTGGTTTTTACTAGGTCAAATAGTTTGGTACAGCATACAGATCGTAAAAATGGTTGTTATACTTGATATCAATTACTTTAATTATAATGACTAAAAATACACATTACATTCAGAAATGGGTACTTTTTCGGTTACAAATGCATTATTTTGTAAAGAGCAGTTAATAACCATTTAAGCTATAATCAGGATTACTTTGTCCAAGCTCTTTTCTTACAATATTATAAATTGTTGCACCAATTATGTGTAGTCGACTTTGATTTTTGGGCATCAACAATATCGCTAGTGGATAAAATTATATATGTTTGACATTCATCCAATGTTGTAATAAACAAACATACCCCTAAATGTATTACATACAGTTGCAAGTACTAACGAAATTCCAGCGACGGCATGAAAAAATATCAGCATGTATTTCCGGCCTATCCTGTAAGAATATAAAGCAATTTTTGTAATGACATTCCAGATTAAATAAAGATAGACAATGACGAATTTTGGTAATGTATACTTAACCAAAGAGAATTGTCGGAAAGACAGCAATACACACAAATGCTTTCTGTCAAAATAGACAATGGGTGTTCTTTATGTTACTAACAATGAAAGGATATAAAGTAAACGCACATGAGACCAAGCAAAGGAACAACGCTTTTATTGTTGTTCTTAATCTTGAAGTCAACATAAACCTTCAACAATGGGCTGTGCTCACGTCAAAGTAAGTTCAAGTTGGCCCCTAGCAGCGGTTTGAGCAGAATTCTTTGCTAAATGTCGAACAACGTCACATCCATGTATCTTCTGGTCAAGGATGCGGGGTTGTCAACAAGCATAAATTAAACTGAGAAAGTGCTCTCACAATCACTGTCATCCATTGCCTTACAAAAGCACTAGCGTCTAAGCTAGTGGACGATTACAACATATGGACAAACACAGGAAAACTTGGCATTTTAAAATAGTGGGATGTGGGCATTAAAAACAGTTGGTCAGTATAGCGTTTGGAAATTACAAAAATAATAAATGCCAAAATTTGAAAGTATGATAGTATATACATATGAGAAATTATATCATGAACAAGTACACTATAACGGAAATACATAGAGCATGCATCTCTCTCACGGGGAATCTTTTTATGGACTCCACACTGCAGGAGAGACAAAATCCGGCCTTTCATGAATAATGAAAGGATATGGAGTAAATGCACAGGAGAAAAAGTCTCTACAAATACATGGTAGATCCAAGCAAAGGAACAACGCTTTTATTGTTGTTCCTCATCTTAAAGTCGCCATGAGATGACTTCATTATAAAATATTTTATGTAATCCAATATTTAAAATTACTATGTTTATATAGTTACTGCGTAGAACACACAAAAAAATGACTGGTATTTGAGAGAAATCGAATCAGAAATTAAGTCCGATTGGTAAATTTGAACCAATTTGAAACGAGTTGTTGCTGGGTATAATTCCACTTTAAGTGGTCTTTGAAAGTTTAAAGACATTTATATTATTTAGACCCACGAGTTAAAATTGTAACTATTTAGTATCATGCACATTGGAAAACGAATATCAAAAATCCAAAAAAACATCGCGACAATGCGTTGGTACAAAAAAAATGTAAAAACTACTAAAAACAAGTACCAAACGCAGCTAATCAAAAACCCCAAAATAATAATCAGTCTATCACTTTTTCTGGGCATTTACCAAAGTTTTAGCCAGAATAACAACTCAAAAGTTAATTTCAAATATACGGGTCATATCTTACGATTCTACAACAAACTTAAATCCTCAAATTCTGAAATATTGGATGAGTTTGCACTACAAGCCACATATCTGAAATATTAATCACGCTGCATTGCATTTTAACCAAGAAAATGTAAAAAAAAATATCAGCATTTTAGGCATAAAGGATATATGCAACCAGTCTTTCATAAAATAATAACCTTTAATCCAAAACGTTTTGATGTATTTGCGTCGCAAGAACGTAGATGAACGAATGGACGAAGCCAATGACTTCATTTGCAAGCGTAGGACAGCACACCAAGTAACTGAAATGATAACAACTAGTAGTACTGATATTTTTATTGGTACTAAGATATATACCCTGAATTCTAGTTTTCACTTATGTTTTTTATGCCCCCGAGAATCGAAAATTCGGGGGGGGGGGCATATAGTTTTTGGTCTGTCCGTTTGTCTGTTTATGGGTATATCTTTTGAAAGGTAAGTGATAGGACTTTCATATTTGCATGTGTAGTCCTTGTGGCAAGACCTTTCTAACAATATCAACATTTTTGACCTCTTGACCTTGACTTTGGCATGTGATGGACTTATTGAAAAATTATCAACTTTAACATAGGATATAATGGTGATATGGCTTTTTTGCAAGTGCATTCATTGTGGCAAGACCTTTTAATCGGTACCAGAATATTTGACCTAGTGACCTTGACCTTGGCAGGTAACTGTCCAGTGAAATTTCATCAAAAAGATGAAATTATTTTTTGTTTTAATTTATATATGGAAACATTAAACTCATTTAGGATAAAATGTTTCTTGATATCTATAGAATTTGTTTTGTAAAAGGATCTTTTAAATTATTCAGCATATTTTTTCATTTACACAATTTCTTTTTACAAGTATTACTATATATATTATATATATATCAGTGATGAGGGATGTTACTAAAATATATATTATAACATTCTTCTCTTCAGTATATTCCTCCACTTTGGGGAACCAGTATTGATGAAGTATATAAAATTTTGCTGATGTAATCAAAGTACTGATAACACAAAGAGACATCACAATGAGTTATAAATATTCCAAAAAGAGGGGGGGGGTTAAAATTGGTTTCTTAATAATTCTTGGATAATAATTGTAGAGGGTCAGTTGGATGATTTCTGTGATTGTATACTATTGCAATCATCATTTGAGTTGATACCAGAATTTACTTCTACAGATTCTTTTGTTAGAAGGACATAAATTGTTGTTCAAAGTTGCTAAAAGTTTCTTCTTAACTTCTACTCGGGGGCATAAGTGTTTCACAAACACATCTTGTTGCCTATGTTTTCATTAATCGATTTTTATTTTCACATCTGATATTGATATACAAGAGTTAAAAATTTTGAGGGTTTTAAAAAACGCGTCAGTTCTACTTTAGCAACACCCAAACATTTCTTATGCTTAGATCGTAAATAAATATCTGAATTTATCTGAAATTGACTGACTTTACTTGAAATAGGTTAGAAACATATCTGTTTAACGTCAAAGTTTGAGTATCTTTCAAGAAAAATACAAGTTACTATGTATGTTACAAGTTACAAAATACATGTACGTTTTCTCTATAAATAACATTATGAAGAAAATTTGGAATTTTTTATAATTGATACTGTGATAATTTTCAACAAGTATACCAGCATGCTTCACTTTGAAAATCTAACAGGATCGTTAATAAAGAGCTAATTACAGTCTATAGCTCCTCAAAAATATTTTCTGAACAACAGTCTCGCATTCACCTGTATTGGTCACCTTGGTACTGGTGTAATAAGATATTACAACAGGGTCTAATGTCAGATCTGAGGTGGTTGCCATTTTGGATATACGATCGGTACTCAAATAAAACATATGGTAAAAGGCAATAATATCTCCATGCCGGGATTGGTAATATCAAATTGATATATTAAGTGAGTTTTAATTATAAGTAATTAACGCAACATTTTCCCATGAGATCCATTATTAAATTAAGATCTGCAATGACAGCCATCCTGGAATTATGCTCGGTATACATTTTGAAGATAACCACCATGTTACGATGCCTTGTTACATTAACTTTATGTATGAAACGGTTTTCAATTTACAATACTTTATCATAGGCTAAAATTTTAATCTAATGTGTGCAGTGGCGGCCATCCTGAAATTATGAGCAGTACTCAAATCATATATTTGTCTGATGACCATTATGTAACAAGGCAAGGTTAATATCATCTTGATGTGGGAAATGATAATAATTTTTGATAATGAAAAAATAATAATTTTTTCCCATAGGGTACAATTAAAATCTGTAGTGGCAGCCGTCTTGGATTATAATCAACGTTTTAATATTACATTATCTTCTATCTTACCGTACCTAGTTAATATCAACTTGATGTACTAGTATGAAACAGTTTTCAAGAAATAAGATTTTCCAATAGGGTCCTATGTTAAGCTGATAGTGGTAAGCCTAAAATCTTTGCATCCTAAAATTTCACTCAATCTCAAAATGTTTTTGAAATGCAAGTCAAAATATGCAAAAATTGTGAAAATTCAATAAAAAAACTCCTTTGTGGGTCAACAGATTTTCTCCAATATTGCAAAATAGGTGCATTTCACTGATTGCCAACATTTTTGTTATCTAAATTTTATCTTCTGCTAGTTGCAATATATTAGACAAGGCAGAAAAATTGAAAATTTTACTAAAAGGACATTAACTCCTATACAGGTTGTCACATTTTCTACAAAATTGCAGGGTATATACATCTTATCTAGTGTTTTCCTTTTTTGCCAAACGAAAGGATCGAAGATGGCCGGCTATGATAGCCGGCTGTCATAGCCGGCTTTGTAGATTTGCAGTCGTTGCGTGCTGTATTTTGGCTATGTGTATAAAAAAAACTGTAAATTGTTTTACTTGATATATATGTAAGTGAAATAAAAGTAATAAATCTTCGTTTTGTTGTTATTTAGATTTGACAGTAAAGTTTTGAAATCATTCATGTTTTATTTTGGGATTTTTACTTTTTTAATGAGTATAGCAAACTTCTGCTTTCTTTCCATGACCGCTTCTTGTACTTTTGGCATATGGAACAAAGACGTGGTTCGTTTGTTACCATAAACTATATGAAATCCTGTCGTATTTATCATCTCGTTGGTTTCGTACTGATCAGTTTATCGATGTCATATTTCTAAATCTGTAACGATTATTGAGTTATTTGGGAAAAAACGCAATTTACTTCAATATTGTTTTTAGTTACAGCGGCAATATTGTAAATCTTACACTTGAAAGTACATACCCTGCTGATGATTCAGGCCAAATATGGTTAAAATTGGCACAGCGGAGCCACATGAGAAGATATGTGAAAAAGTTAACAAGAATTGATGCCACTAGCTTACATTGATCTCCAAGTCAAGAAAGCTTAAAATGACGTAAATGCGTTTCCATTGACACTGAAATAGAACATAACCAAAAATTGTCATTTAATTGCGTAACATGATTTAGTATGACAAATAAACGAAAGAACTTGATACAAGTACCTGTTAACAAGTAACTGTATTACTATCATGGTAGGATATTCCGATGCAGAAGCCAGTATATTATTGAGATACCTATCACCAAACAATTTTGAAGCCGTTAACATTAAACCATAGTAGGTCAATGTATTTGTTATCCTGGAAAGAGAAATGTCAGCAAGTCAATTTTCATAAGTAAACTACATCGTACCTTATCAGATAATTTATCAACCAGTCAATATCATGAATATATCATTCCTTTTTTGAAGAAAAATTAGTTCCCTATCATTTAATAAATTCCGTATATAAGGATCATTGGGTGTACGACTTGTGATTTTTTTGCATTATTTTGCGTAAACGGCTTTGCATTCTTTCAAATGATTCATCATTCCTAAAAGAATGTTCTGAATGTAAAATGTACACAGGGGATAAATTTCTTTCCTATCCGTATGATATGGTGTTAAATTGAACATTTGGGAGAATTTTATGAAACTTTGTATGTTGATTGTTTAATCATCATTTTGTTTCTTGTATATTTTCTTTTATGCGAATTGCCAGCAAGCTTGCATCACAGTTCTTGCAATTAATGCTAATGAGAGAGATGTATGCTCCTTATACATTTCAGTTATGGTGTACTTGTTCTTGAGAGAATCTCTCATATGGATATGCTATCACACTTTCATGTTTTGGCCTTTTTATTTTTGTAATCTGAAATTGTAATTCTGACCACCTGTTTATTGTGCCCACATCTCATAATTTTATTTTGCCAAGTTTTCTTACAATTGACTCGATGAGTGCCCTGTGGTTGTTTAAATGTTGTGATCGTCTTCTGTCGTCTTTTTGTCGGGCAGTGGATGACAGCGATTGTAAGAACACTTCGCCAGTTAACTTTAAATTTGTTGACGATCCCGCATCCATGGATCATTAGGATAAAAAAGCATGGATGTAGCGTTGCTCGACAATTAGCAATGAATTCCGCTCAAACCGGTGCTAGGGGCCGTCTTGAACTTGCTATGAGGTATGAGTAAAGCTCATTGTTGAAGGCCTCATGGCGACTTCAAGATAAAGAACAACAATAAAAGCGTTGTTCCATTGCTTATTTACCATGTATTTGTAGAGACTTTGTCTCATTTGCATTTACTCCATATCCCTTCATTGATAATAAAATATGTAGTAGAGATACAGTAGTACGAGGTTGTATCCACTTCGCAACGTTCCTGTTGCATTTTGGAAATATTCAACTTCTCCTTTGTCATATATACTAAAACTACAATTCAATAATTACCGTATAAAACACAACGCCATTTTTTTTTCATTATTTCGTGATAAAGTCCCTTTGAAATATTAATCATGTGTTGAGTGGAAAAGAAAAAAATACGGTGTCCACCGTACCAGCACATTGAATGATTGTAACACATGTTATATACTATTTTGGCTACTTTTGGATTATGGCTTTCCACATTGTTCGAGTCGAGCGTTGCAGAGAGGTTACTCCTTGAAACACGTGTACAGCATAACGAAATTTATACTTAATTATGCAACTTTGGTATTTTTGTACTTTGCAACCATTGGGCTGATGCCAGAGTTCCTCGAGGTTTTTAACCAGTCTAAAAGTCAAACTTGTTTGACATGAAAAATTAACGTAGCCTTTTTTTTAATCAAAATTCTAACCTCTTGAAAATACTGAGGTTCATTCCGTGTATGACACTCGGTAGATGTCCTTGGTACTGGATTTGACGTCCTATTTTATTATATATGGCAATGAGTAGTTCTTTTTTTACTACTTTTTTTATTATTGCTTTCCACATTGTTTGATTCTAAAGCTGCTGATGAGAGGTTACTCCTTGAAACACATGTACAGCATAACGAAATTTACTGTATATTATACAACTTAGGTATTTATTGTATTTATAGGAATCTGTGTTTAATGTATATCTACTAAATAACATTTAAAAAATCATACAAAATCAAAGCAATAGGGTCTGTAAGTCTCGTACAATTTTGGAACTTCCGGGACAAAACATTGTACCCGGAAGTTACATTTTAAACAAAGATAAATGACGTTTCAAACAAAAATTTGAACGTCATAATCCTCAGACGTCATGTTCTGGCGGGAAACGTTTTTGAATTGCCTTTTTATCGTTGATTCTCGTGAGTCACATGACGAGACTTACAGACCCTATTGATACAAAAATTAGATGTTTACAGATATATTGAAATGTAGACAGGCGGTGGATTTTGATGTTTTGGGCATTTTAGTCAGAAATATTCAGTGATATCTTATTTAAAAATAAAAAGAATATTATTTCGATTGTCAGGCAGTACAGTGAAAAAGAAAGTTAAAATAAAATATGTTATGTATCGTGTGCGTTTTTGTCACATGCACATTCACTCCATATCCTTTCAGTTTTCCTAACATTGAAAAAATAACATTACTGGACAAAAAAGGACTAAAAAAACCTCCCTATTTTTATCGATAAATGAGAGTACCTAAAATATCCATTTCCACTTTCTTAATTCATGCTGTCAGTTCTGTTTTATTCTGTGTTGTCTTGCATATGATTGTTGTCTTCGTCGTTGATGTTTATATATATATATATATACAGTATAGATTGTCCTTGTTATTGTATTTCTACTAACAAATTTGCTTTTTAAACTACTACATTAATTCTGTAGTAACATGTACCACGGAATTGTAATTAATTTTGTTTAAGGGAAAAAAATGACATTTATCAATCATATAACTAACATATCTTTCACCAACTAATCTATCTGGCTGTGTGACGGGTCAGCAGATAATGAAGTTTCAGTCACAATGCTAAAGCTTTGGTTTTGTGTCGTATTTTTTATTTTTTATTCTGAGGTTTTTCTATTTTTTCATTTTCGTCTATATTTGTTTGCCGATGCATTGAACCGATATGTCTGTATGTTATCATGCATTCAAAAACTATTGTTCTGCAATAAGTAAATAAATAATACAATAAAACAAAATACCATGATAGCCACAGAATTACAGATGACTTCAGTATTCGTCTATGTTTTAAAATAGTGACAACAGAATATTTTTCAATTTTTGGTTTCTCTTTTTCTATCGTCTTTATTGGACTGTTTGTAGCTGTATCGTCCATGACCTGTGGTGCAATCTTTGTCTCCTTTGAAAGCGATATGTTTTGAATAACTGTTTCGTATGGTACATTATTTATTTTGCAGGCCTTTCGTATTTGTTGTTCTGCCTTTTTAAGCTTTCCATTTGCAAACAACCATCTTAGTGACTCATCCAAAAATCTAGTAAAAGAAGAAAAATGTACATAATTTCAAGCATATAAAAATCTTATCCAAGTATGTTACTACAATTACTTGTAATATAATAAACAGTCACCTCAAAAAAAATTAACGCCTTCAAATTAAGAAATCATAACTAAGTTGTATTTTTGGTATTTTTTGTATTTTGAACCATTTGGCCGATGACACTGCTGGTGGACCAAAGGTCCTCGAGGGAATTCACCGGCCCAATAGTCAGACCTTGCGTTTTATAGAAATTTACTGTTTTTGTCAAAATTCTAACCACTTGAAAATACTGAGGCTTCATTCTGTGTATGGCACTCGGTATATGTCCTTGGTACTGGATTTGGCCTCCTATTTTGATATTTGATTTGGCCTCCTATTTTGATATTTTTGGTAATGAGTATTTCTTGATTTATACTACTTTTGGATTATGGCTTTCCATATAATTGGTTTCCAATGCTGCTGATGAGAAGTTACTCCTTGAAACACATGTACAGCATAACGAAATTTATTATTTTTTATGCTACTTTGATATTTTTTGTATTTTGTACTCGATCATGTCCATCTCTGAATTAAGATATATCTAAAAACATTTGTATGAAGATGTATTAAAATACCACAGCTGGTAAAATACAATGCAGGAATGCACTAAAATGTTTAACGTATGTAGATTCTTAGTACCCAGTCAGGTTAAACTCGACCAAAATACATATCTATTCTTAGTACTGTGATTCTTAGTACACAGTCAGGTTAAACTCGACCAAAATACATATCTATAGCGCAGATGATGCAACTCATTTCAGTACAATCAATGGCACCATCTTCACGGCAAAATTTTAAGTAACTCCCTGTTTTACAGAACTGATTTGTCATGCTAAATCATTGATATTGTTGCTGCCTTAATGACATGTGTGCTCATCTAGCTTTTCAAAACATTTTGTTTTCTATTGTTCTAATGTTTTTTTTTTTGTTATTAAATCTGCATAGGAAATATAAAAGTTTCGAAACGGGCATCTTAAAAGCTAACATTTACTGCAATTTTGGTACTTTCTTATTTTAATATCTTCTATAAATTACAACTGAAAACAACTTTGAATTTCATCACTGTGTTTCGTTTGATAATACAAACATACATCAAAAAAAACTTACAGCCAGTCGAATAAAGAATTAATTGACATCAACGCTAGGATAAGTTGCATGTACCGCCATGACATGTTTCTGCACAAATAGCCAATCAGTGTCACTGTTACAAGACCAGTTGTCCATGCTATGGAAGCCAATGCATTTGTACGATGACGTACTTCCTTCGGTAAGAGTTCGATGCATAATATGTTATCTGTCATAACACTGCCCTTTTTAAAAATGATAATTAAAAATTTTAATAATGTATGTTTGTATTATTATGACACTAAATTTTCAACAGATATCTACAGCAAAAATATATATAAAAAGGATAACAAATTTATTTTAAAAAAAAACAATCTTTGCCGTTTTTCATTCTCGAAATGTATTTTGAAAGTTGTTTACATTTTATAGTTTTTGGCTGACTTAAAATTTACTTAAAAAAATAAACTGTTACATAGTTTCCTTAAATTACAGGGTTGGATATAAAATGTACATACAATGTAATAGGAAAAATGAAAGGATATGGAGTGAATGTACATGTGACAAAAACGCACACGATACATAGAAAACTCCAGTTTATCAAGGATAGGGCTTTTATTCCTGTCTACGTCTTGATGTCGCCTTAGGGTCTTCAACTAGAGGTGAACAATATTCACCCCCTCAAGCGAGATCAAGAAGGCCAATAGCGTGCACTTAAGCGGTGGAGTGCCAGCTTGGGCGATACTCAGGGTTATGCAGCTGAAAGCACCAGGGTTACAAGAAGAGAATAAAAATGTTGAGCAACATCTGTCGCAGCTAAAATATGTCATTGAAGCAACACATGTCGGGAGCGGTCAATGAGAAAAAAAGTAAAATCGGGCAATGTATGCCTACAAATATATGTCATTAGGTAGCCCGACAAAAGACAAAAATAAGGACAAAAACAATATCGATAGACAACACGGGGCACATCGAAATAGATGTAGGAAAACCTTGCAGTGTAACTTTGGTTGAAAGGGCAAAAACAGTCGTGTGTACAAATTATAACATTTTAGTAAAAACAATGAAAATATTGAACAGCCAAATTGAAAAAAACAAATGAATTAGTAAACGTATGAGAAATTCTCAAACGAACAAAAACGCCATAACTGTAATATTATAAGAGCATACAATGTAATGAATGTTTGTAATAGATTTAGATATAGTATACCAACAAAGGTTTAAGAATTAATATGATACAGCAACTTCATTTTTCTCTGGTTTATTTTTACCAGGTATATCAAACCTTTCAAACATGCATTATTGAAAGACTTTAACATCCACTGTTAATCATACAACCATTGGGCCGATGCCACTGCTGGTGGACCAGAGGACCAGCCAAATAGTCAGACTTCTCTGATATGAACCATTCACCTTGCGTTTTATGAAAAATGGTGGTAATAACAAAATTACCGAACAGAGTTGTCAAGAGCCATGAGACAAAAAGACAAATCAGGTGGAAACTACCGGAAAAATTGTCGACCGCTATCTAACGTTTTATCAAAGTTCTAACTCAATAACAATTCTGATGCTTTATTCCATGTATTACATTCGGTTGATGTCCTTGGTACTGTATTTGGCCTCTACTTCGATATTTTTGGAAATGAGTACTTCTGTTTTTACTACTATTGATTATGGCTTCCCACATTATTTGATTCTATGATGCTGATGATAGGTTACTCATTTAAACACGTGTACAGCATAACGAAATTTACTTTTTATTGTACAACTTCGGTATTTTTGTATTTTATCATCTCATATCATTGATTATTGAGATAACGAGGAATCAAAGAACTTGCAAATTAGCCTTAGAGAACTTGTAAAAGAAACTGTTCATCTGTAACCGTAAGATGGAGGATTATCATTTATCTACTCCTTTGTGTGTACGTCACAATGCCAGGTCATCACCAATCTTTGGATTATCAAAAGGTTCTTGTAAATACAAAGTGACTTTTAAACCTAAAAAATCTATAGCGAAGCTAGGTTCAAAGAAAAAGCTACACATATTCGGCCTTTAAACTGTCTAAAATCAGGAATCAAGAATTGATCATTCACTTAATACACTAGGCGATCTCCTTTGGTTGCGTCCTCTTCCTATCAATGTTATCAAATTTACTATGGTTGTGACGCTGCATCAAATCATAGACTAAGCGACAGCTATCTTAAGATAAATCTTTATATACTCGCAACAGAGTAAAAGATTATGAAAATTCTGTTTAATTTTACAAATTATTGCATTTAGCCACCGTCTAGAAAAATGGAAGTGGGCATATGTCCAATCGAAAAATACATCATCTTTTGATACACCATTTCTCCATCGAGTGATAGCTAATGCACGTAAAAAATGGGATAAGTCCTCGTAAAAATGGATAACAGGAAACATCTACAATGGCTGAAAATTATAATCACATGCCACAATCTGCCAGGGAACTACACAGGAAAAACACGAATAAGACAAAAGACAAACGTTGACAACGATAGGAACTCCTTGTCTTGGCAACATCACCAGACCTACTTTTCAGTCATTTTATTTTTATTTTATCTATTTATTTTCCTTTGTATATTAGCAAAAGGCGTCAGATTTGTACGACGAATTGATGCAGAAAAGCTTAATTGCTTATTTGGGGGGAAATAACACGGGATCTACAGCTCCTTTAGAGCCCGGAGCCCAGTGAGTGGAGGCCGGGTCCTGTACCTTCAACATATCTTGTAAGGTTACTACTAACAGTGCCGCGTTTTACTAACACTACATCCGTTTCCTTTAATATCATTTATGGTGGACTTCTTATAGCAATATAAATTCATATCCCGTAAAATTGGAAAATTGAAAAGAGTCCCGTTTCAAAACTGTTTAGCATGTTTCGTGGCAGATTTCTCATTTCAAGATTTAAACAGTACTCCACCTGGAATATTTGTTTCGATAAAAAGAAAAAGAACTGGTGCATCTATCGCAATGAGCTTAAATGCAATGATCAAATATGATCCATTTCTGTCCTTATACTCTGTATCTTGCTGAAAGGTATCACAGAACTGAAAGGTAGGCCCATGCAGTAGAGTTGGTTGTTCTACACTTTTTCATCCTAGGCATTATATGAATTTTAAGGACGCAATGGAACAATAAATTCCGATAATTCATTCAGGATCAAGGACTTGAAAATATCGTCAAGTTTGCCAAATAATCTTCTGCATCATACTTATGTAGAAATGATGACAATAGGGCTTTATAGCCAAGTGTTAACTTCACAGCTCTGTTAAGATGTCCTAAAGACAACATCTGTTCAAATCTGCGAGAATCATACTCGATGGGCAGAGCAAGAAGTTCCACAAACATACATAATTGTTCTATATTCATGAATGATTGCAGCAGGATGAGAATGTATGAAATATAAAAGCATATAACCACAGAAAATATCTCTGAAATAAGAGTGGATTTTACCAATTGGTTTCTTAGGAAATGGCATAAAGATTAATTGATTGATATGGGGTTTAACGCCACTTTCAGCAGTATTTCAGCTATCTCACAACGGCCAGTTTTAGTGGTTGAGGAAGCCGGGGTGTCTGGTGAGAACCGCCGACCTTAGACAGGTAACTGAGATACCTTATCATTTACGACTGTAAATCGAGTGCACCCTTTTTCGTATTGTACAAAGTGGGGCGCGACTTCACACAGCAATTGCGATCGACAACATTGGTTGTATAGATAGTAGAATTACCTTAACCTCTCGGCCACCCAGGCCCCGAAATGGCATAAAGAATATGAAGATTGCTCGGTTTCTTACTTATGTTAACTTGTCTTTTCATTATGGTGTATAGAGTGGACATTTGGAAGAGTTTTTAATCTACAATAGATGAATATGCAATGAACCCAAATGATAAACTTTGCAAAGACTAGGGTAGATTACTATTTATTATTCAGTGATTACTCCTTATTTAGGGGCCGACTCCGACCTGCCGTTGGGTGTGGGGTTTCCTCACCGTTCATTGAAGATGTTATGGTGGCTTTGAGTTGTTATTACTCCCCTTTGGGTCGTTGTCTCTTTGACACATTCCCCGTTTCCCTTCTTTTTCTAGATAATATTCTGTCCATTATAAATTTTCTGTTACTCTGTGGATATTGAATAACTAATCGGAAATATCTCTGGATTGGGACTAACAGTCTTACAAGGACCCGGACAATGTCAGATGTTCTGTATCGCATTCCAAAATTTCAGGTTTCATATTTTCACGTCGAACTTGACCAACGCGTTCCTTCATTTTATCGAGAGGCATACACGTGATTGTTTCAATTGAATTTTCTGTCACTCATAACCGTGTATTTGGTCTCTAAAAGAAATTTCAGCCGAACTGATAGTGCAATTGTAAAAAAAAAGATAAAACGGGATAAACTGTTCTTAATAATTGAAATGATAGAAAATATGCGTAGTAAAAAAAGAGAAAAAAATTAAATTACTTACGCCTTGGAAAGTTCCTTGTAGCAGTCTGAATACGGAGAAAGCTGCGATATTTGGCGCAAATACAGTTGCCAAAGCAGTAAGAAAGTACAAGATTCTTGCAGACACATTGCATGGTTTGCGCCCTAACCGATCTGACAGAGGCGCAAAAATTGCTGCACCAAGAGCTTGCCCAAGCATAATAAGTGTTTGAGCGAATTCCGATCTTTCTGCACCTTCACATACCAAATCCCACTGTAAAGTAAATTTAAAATTCAACAATATGGAAATCAAATTCAAGAAAGAATTCCATTTGCAATGAAACTTTACCATATTTACCATCCGTGTTAAATTAAATTGGAGGTAGGAAAACCCTTTTCTTCCGGTTATCATCAGTCGTATACGGTCGACACGACTTAAACTTTTCCAGGACGTGATGTTGTAATCGTAGTAACGTTAGTATCTAATCCAAATATGAACAGTGTTATGAACTGCGTTCAGGAGGAGAGGTGTAAGATCGTGCATATCTATAGATCAGATGTTGGCTTGATAACCGGAACTGTTTTATTGTTTCTAAATGCCGAAACCGAAGTGGGGGCAAATGAGTTTTCGAAAAGGCCTATATATGAATGATGTGTCATTGCTTATTTAATTAGCATAAGGGCATCAATGCAGACTATTCAGAAACAGAATTTATGTCTTCCCAAGAATACTGTATGTTTCTGTAAAATACCGTCATAATTTGATACACTGTGTACTTGTACGGTAAATTTAGGCCATCTGGCATTTCGTCTTCCTACGTCAACGTATGTATTTACAGACGTAGTAATATGTTTCTGCTTTAAACTTACTTGCTTTGAAAACCACTGTAATACGGTAAGAAAAAAAAGAAGCACCATAATACTTTTGATCGATTCATACTGTGAGTGCCTTTGTTTTGAATGTTGTGATTTCTATTTATGTGCTTTGTATCTGTCTAGCGTCATTGTTTTCTGTGTCTAACGTCATTGTTTTCTGTGTTTTCGTTTTGGCCATGTCTTTGGTCTTAGATTTTTGTTAATTTCACTCCTTTGTTCTTTCGATATTCTACCGCCATTGTTTCAACGAAAAATGTCATATAATCCTGACTGCCCTGACCTATCATAGAACCATGACTATCTTCTCGAACAAAGCAGTAAGGATTCTGAGACAGGTCCGAGTGGTCAGTGCTGTATGACAGGTCAGAGCAGTCAGGATTCTATGACAGATTAGAGCGATCGGCAGGGTTCAATTACTGGTCAGTGCAGTCAGTGCTGTATGATTGGTCGGAGCAGTCAGGATTCTATGACAGCTCCAAATTACTTCAAGTTAACTTAAGACTGTTCTAATGACTGCTTCACAAGTTAACTTGGACGAGAGATTATATTTGCACCCTACTGTACCTGTATTTGTATACTGTAAACCGGGAATTTTTCGCGCCGTCTTTATTTCGCGGTAAATTGACAGGGTTTTAGTTCGTGCAGTTTGAATTCGCGCTTCCAAATTGTTGACCATTGACTTCAATAATACATAAGTGTATTCGCGCCGTTTTATTTTCGTTTTATTTTCGCACTTCCTTTCCAAACGCGAAAATCGCGAAAATAAAACTGTCGCGAAAATTTCCCGGTTTACTCGGAACTAGTTAAGTGCCACAATTCTAGAACACCGTCTAACGAAACAAATGGCAAAAAAAAATGCAACTTGAAACACTCATTTATTCGATTTATAGTGTCAGAATAGCCTTCATGACCCTCAGAAGGAATTCTAGACAAAAAAGTTATTACCTCTGTAACAGTTGATCGATCTCTCGGTATACTGTATCTGTATCCGTTTAGACATTTTTCTTTGAAACGATATTCATTTCCAGTCAAATTTAAGCTGATGTCTGTTTCACACTTTTTGTATTCAAAATGGATTTCATCCGTTTCATTAATGCTATGTTCCTTTAGATAAAATGTTGCATTTATTTCCTCACATCTAAAACTTGGTCGATAACCTAAATATATATAGTAAAGTGTCTTTGCAAATTTATCAGCAATTCAATACATCTGCAAACAGAATGCTAGAGCAGTTGGATGTTTTGGAAAAGGACCAAAAATCCATTATTCTGTAGAATGTGTTTTACAATTGAAGATGACCCATGGACGATCGATGCACTCGACCTTAATTAACGACCAACCAGAAGTGTTTATTTTTGTGACACAACAATCGTAACCATGACTAAACGTCATAAAATACCTGACGTCTGATAAGTACACTCAGATGACATCGACGTTGCTCACACAGTATAGGTTTCCAGATTTCTTTTCGTATTCTACTAAACGGAAGAAATATATACTTGAACTCTATCAAAATTAAAGATCAGGATATATTTCACCCCTGTTTAGCTGATCTCAATTCTGGGAAAAGACTTTCTTCGTGAAAGATTAATAGCTTCTTACATGAGAGCAGATCAAATATCGGAGTATCTTTCATAAATGTAAGAAATTCCGTCTTTTCTCGAGTGGAGCGCAGCAAAACGAGAGAATAAGACTAAGAATTTCTTACATAAGTGAAAAATATTCCGATCTTTAATTTTGATCAAATGTTAGTGGATATTTCTTCCGTAAATTACAACAACAAGCATCTGGAAACCTATACTGTGCGAGTAACGTCGTCGCCATTTGAGTGTACCTTACATTGTGACGTCAGGTGTTTTATGACGTTTAGTCATGGTTACGATTATTGTATCGCAAAACTGAGCATTTATGATTGGTCATTGACCCATGGGAGTCGAGGTCACGTGCATCGATCTCACATGGATCGTCTAACACCGTAAATGGTGAATGAAAGGATATGGAGTAAATGCACATGAGACAGTCTCTACAAACACATGGTTAAAAAAACAAGCAAAGGAACAACGCTTTTATTGTTGTTCTTCATCTTGAAGTCACCACAAGGCCTTCAACAATGAGCTTTGCTCATACCTCATAGTAAGTTCACGACGGCCCCTAGCACCGGTGTGAGCGGAATTCTTTGCTTATTGTCGAGCAACCATCATTTACGGAAGAAATTTCGATCTTTAATTTGATCTCATTCAAGACCTTATTACTTCTTCACCTATGTTCGGGAAGAGTATATGTAAGTTAGTTTTGTAATGTTGAAGGGATGCGAAGTTTCTAACAGTTATTTTATTTGCTTTTCCTCGCAAAAAAAATGTGGATTATCTGTTAAAAGGGGTATTAAAAGGGGTATATTTTGTTATCTCTGTTACAACTTTAAGGAAGAAATTGCATTTACTTACCAATATATACTATGGAAACCAAGTGAAAACTGCTTTGAAATATAAAGAGAGTTAATAAAGCCAATTGTCTTCTCTGGTATTTTCCAAACCTCCCAAGTGTTTTCAAAATGATATCAACATCTGTGCCTGGATCCATCGTATACAACAAATAGTCTTATTAATTCAAGATTGAGATGAATGACTTTGAATACATCAAAAGAAATTATGTTTATCATACAATTAAATTTTACCTTTTGTCACTTTAGTTAACACTGTACCATCTTTATCAAATTATACATCTTTATAATCATCAGGTTAATAGCTCAGTAGGTTTTATTTGCATATGTTTGACTCTGGTCTTCTACATGCTTGAATTTTACCCTTATTGATGTAATGGCTAAGCTGAAGCTCAGATTTATTGTAGTTTCTCTAGTAGCACAACAAATGTTAAATTACACAACAGTCGCTTTTGTTATTGTAATAGAAGCATCTCTGTACTTTCTGTCTGAGTTAATATTACGAAAGAGGAGTTCAGGTTTCTCATAACCTAGTCTCGATAGTATTATAATTGTGTGTGTGTGTGTGTGTGTGTGTGTGTTCACATAATTTAAAGGAAGATATTTGTATCACTGAAAAACATCAGTAACAGAATACCGGATCAAGAGACATAATGGAAATTTCGAAATCATTGGGGCATTTAACATGCTGTATGTTTAAACATTTGCGTATTAGGGAATTTCTACATCCGTTGTGAAATTGTTTCCATGCTAAAAATTGTGTGTTACAACAGCCTTTTGGGTTTATTTAGATAGTTTAAACATAACACAAAGAAAAGATGTTTGGTAAATACCTTAGTTTTCACAAATACAGAATCAAATAGAAATTATTATGTAAATCTATATTAGGCTTATCAAAAATTACCAATTAGGAGGTAATGTATCATCACTTTTGCCATTTTTAGGATCATTACATCATCACTAAGTTAAGCGGAATTTGTTTTTATTATGCAGACTTTGAACATTTGAATTTCCTACATTTTAATTGAAAGCGTTAAATTCAAGGTTTTGTCTGCTTTTTGTATCCCTTCTTTCCATATGTGCGATAGGTCCGACAAATATCAAAACATTGTTCTGTCTTTCAAGTAAGTTCCGTATGGCACTAACTCAGATTATTAATTGCTTGCTGTAAATCAATACGACATTCATTTTGTGTAATCTCATATGTACGATGTTAAAAAACTTTATTACCTCTATAATTCAAGAGGCACCCTTTGTCAAATTACTAACTGCACGTTCTGCGGACTTTTTTTAGCGTTTTTGAGAATATGAAATGCAAGAGCTCAACAGACACCGGAGGCACATGCAAGATTTTAATTTCTATCTGATGTTGCAACCCGTATGATGGTTTAATCTTTCTATTCATAACATATGTAGGAAGAGGTATCACCACTTTCCTCTTACATTCGTTCATTCAAGGTACCAACTTAGGGAATGTATTAAATCTTATCCAAAATTATTGTCATGACAAGTTTCATTCCAATTGTATTACTTACTTCTTTTAATGGAGTCAAACATTAAACTATGTCCCCTGCTTCTAGTCATTGTAGAAAAGCACAGACCCTTGGGATACCTTTTGGGGGCCATCTAAGGACCATTGTAAATAAATTTTGTTTTTATTTGACTGGTAGGCCTTCCTTAATCGTGGAAACTTTAATGCCCCTTTCACATACAAGAATTTTTCTTATGAATCCTTATGAATCTATAAAATTTACAAAATTCGTAAAACTAACACGAGTGCTTGCGAGTAAAACACTTACAAGTGAATTGCGATTTTTTTACGATGAGTAGCAGTTACTATAGCAGTTACGAATCATTACAAAAAAAGAAGAAAAAAAACTTAATATGATACAAACATTCTTCGACTTTTTCACCCAAAGGCACAAAACATGAAAAGATAAAATTAACATCATCAACTTTTCCGTCCTACTTTTAAAAGGGGAAACCGAATCCATTGGAGTGCCAAGCCAAATTTGTTATTACATCGTAAAATTCGTAAAGTACTGTATTTACCAAGAAAATACTCTAAAGTATTCGTATAAATTCGTAAAGTAACCGCATTTATTATAAAATTGATTATGTGAATGCGTGTCTATCCGTAAATAATCGCAAAATGATCCAAAATAACTGCGTAAATGAATCATAAAACATAACTAAATACCGAAGTTACTGTGAATCTACTTTCTGCATATGCGCATTTCGATAAATAATGTCTCTTCAGTGTAGATAAAATCTAAACGTTTGGAAGACCATAAACTCAAAGATGTTTCAAAACTGACAGAGAACAAATAACTAATATGATCTAAATGTAAAGCCAAAATCAGCTAAGGATAGAGCTTGCATGAGGGAGATACTCCTTAATTTTCAACAAAATTTATAAAAATTTAGACTTAAATACCGATACTTGCGAACGACCGCGAATCCGATATTCGTAAGGATTCATAAGAGAAATGGGTATAAAGAATTTACAAGCTAAAAATACCCATGTTGCATAATAATCAACATTTTGTTTTGCTGTACATGTTTTTCAAGGAGTAACCTCTCATAAACAGCATTTAAATCAAATAATATGGAAATCCATAATCCAAAAATATTCAGAAAGAAATACTCTAAACAAAAATATCGAAGTAGGAGGCCACATTCATCACCAAGGACAAGCCCCTGGTGCAAAACGCGGAATTAATATTCAGGGGTTAACATTCTGATGAAAACAGTTACTTTCAATAAGTTCGGAGATTTATGGGCTTAATACTTTATCAAAACTATTTGTAATACATTATGCAGCTGACTTGACAAAATGGAATGAACATTTTTTTTTCTAAATACTGCCAAGAATGGATGCTACACAGAAAACAAAAGAATTATTTTTCCTTACAGTAGAAAACTAAATAATTTACATTTTCTCTATGACAATACAGAAATTGAAGTAGACGGAGAATTTAACTATCTTAATATGCTCCTCTCTAACACCGGAAATTAATTTAATGTACAGATACAACAAAAGCAATGAATAAACTACTTAATTATTGCGGACAATCGAAAAAATTAAGGAAATGTTATATAAAAAGCAGCTCTAATAACTTTTCACATTTCCTTTTACACACATTATGGATTTTCAAATGTAAAAAATGGATAACAGGAAAAACCTACAATGGCTGAAAATTATAATTCCATGCCACAATCTGCAAATTGTCTTGATTTTATCTGCAAAGAAGAGGCATAAGTTGTCGAAATGCACGTATCCAGAAATTTAATTCACAGTTACTTCGGTAGATAAAAATATTACTTGCCTCTTAAATGCAATTTTGACAATTTTTGAGAACTTTGATAAAAATTTATTATATATCACCTCTAGAATTAAAATAAACTTGTTGCTAGATTTTATGCATTTTTCGATTAATTGTCTTCCAAATGTTTTGATTTTATTTGCATTGAAAGGACATAAAGTGTCGAAATGGGCATCTGCGGAAAATACATTTACAATATATTCTCTATTCTAATTGAAAAGTCAAAATTTCACACACTCTCAACAACAACAAAACAAAAAATGGCGGTGCTTTTAGGTTTCCTTCGAGTACACGAACACTGTAAAATGACATAAATTTGGGATAAAATTCAATTTTGGATGTAAATACATTCCAAAAAATAATAATAATACTGGTATTATTATTATACATACTGGCCTCTCACTGATACTGCCGATGTCTACTGAAATTTATGATGATTCTTGACCAAACCCTTCGGGAAGTTTTGAGTTTGATTTTTCTTCCGTAGTGCGACAGTGTTCTACCAGCAGACTAGGCTCCTTGAGCTAGCCGGCAATTTAGTGGCGAGCACCCCTGACCCATCTTTCAAAATTAGGTATTGTCTTTTTCTCTCGTTTCTAGATTGTGGTCAAGGAGTTAGTAGTCTACCTGTATTGGGTTTTATTCGTATGTTTTTATACTATAGGGAAACGCGACAGATAAAGGGGAGGTTTAGGTACCCATAAACCGGTTTAACCCTACCGCTGGCTTTTGCTAGTGCCGGTACCAAGTCCGGCTGTCCCGAGTTCCTATCGTTGTCTACGTTTGTCTTTTGTCTTATACGTTTTTTTCTTGTGTAATTCCCTTGCAAATTGTTGCATGTAATTATAATTTTTAGCCATTGTATGTGTTTCCTGTTGTCCATTTTTTAACATAGAAAGTTTTAATTGTAATCCTGGAAAATAGACACATAAAATGGCCATTCTTCTTTTTACTTATGTGGCTTCATGCATATTTTAGTAAGAATAACATTGATGAGTGATGCTCGAAAATTCATTTTTAACATAAACAAAGTCAGAATTGTAATAAATACTGTACGTGTATGTGTAAGTCATTTTGACAAAAATGTTCACTTAATTTAACAGATATCAAATATCAAAAGTTTAGGTAAAAATTTTCATTGATTTTCATCGGGAAACGTTCGCATTGGTCTTTTTATACTGGAAAACTAAACGTTCACTGATCGTATAAATTTATAGTCTTGTGTCAATTGAGGTCTCTGGTTCCAAAATGTTAACTTGAATGTTATTGTTCTTTGCCTTGTTATACCAGGTTTTAAGTTCTGCTAAAGTTGTGGGAAGTTCCCGTCCCATTGTCTCTGGCAATACAAGTAAAGAAATTGTCACAATAAGATTCATTGATATAAATACAGCAGCTGGTCCCCATGATACATGATCTGCCTGCAAAAATAAAAATGTTTAAGATGAGATATTAAAATATACTTCGGAACTTTGCTTCATTTTGAATACAAACAGTTAATCTGAAATTGTATTGTCATTTTTTCTATTTTCAAAATTTATCATTGTTAAGTTAACGTCTTCTCATCATTCCATTCAACACAGTAAACACAAAGATAACAAAACTACGGAAATTTCAATAAATTATTAAAATACGAATACTTATTTCGACAATGTATGTCCCAATATCAATGATTGAACACGTTGTATTAAAAGAAATCAAACGCTAAATCAAAATTATTCAAGATTTTAACTGAACAAAATACTTCCTGATCATTGAGTTGATTTAATTATGGATATCTGTTATAACAACACTGTACTAAAATGTAGGAACCAAATTTATTATAATGTAAGAGCCACATTCAAGTAAAAATAGTCTACTTCAACTTACCAAAGTGATAGCAAATGGTGATAACATTGACCCAATCCTCGATACAAAAGAAGCCATCCCTAGACCAGCATTTCTGTAAATATTAGTTAATAAAACGAAGAAAAAAGACAACCCAAAAAGTACAAAATTTCTTTTAATGAAAAATTTACTATAATGGTTTAGCCTTTATATTATTCTTATTTGAATATTTGCTTTTCTATACATCACTCTTCTTTGACGATATACATGTTCTTAATGAGCTGTTTTACAGTTTGACAATTCACATTTGTACATTTCACAGTTGATTCGTTACTGTCGAGCTTGTAGTTTGTACAGTGATTTTTTGAACAGAGCAAAAACACTGTCCCAAAAGCTGCTTAGTCAGGGATTTGTTCAACCTTTGTTAATTTCGTCCCTCGAGAAATTCTATGGCCGTCACCATAGCATCATTGAAAGATATGACGTGTCAGTATCCCAAATGAAAGTGGACATTTTCAGCTAGATTCACGTCTTCCCGGATTTGACTACCGACTTTGACATTTTCCCGGATTGAATCACTCACAGTGTGACGGGTGCTGTTAACAGAGCAGGACATGCTTACCCTTCCGGAGCACCTGATGTCACTCTCAGTTTCACTGGAGTTCACACTGTGAGTGCCTTTGTTCTGAATGTTGTGGTTTCTGGTTCTGTGCTTTGTGTCTGTCTGGCGTCATTGTTTTTGTGTCTAACGTCATTGTTTTCTGTGTTCTCGTTTTTGCCCTGTCTTTGGACTTCGATTTTTGTGAATTTCACCCCTTTGTTCCTTCGGTATTCTACTGCCGTTGTTCCATAAGGTATACCGTCCATATCTCCATTTTATACATCAATGATTGTGATTACTCTTGTTGATATATTACATTCTTTTTTATATTCATTGTTTCGCAAATACGAGTAATAACAAAACTATCGACCAGAATTGTCAGGAGCCGAAGGGCAAAAAAACGAAAGTAGGTGCAAAACTGGAAACAATTGTCAACTGCAAAGGTCCTGATTTGATACAGACATGTCAAAGAAATGGCTACTTCAGCCGGATTAATGGCGCCATAAACTTCCTCTTCTATTGCAGGAGGGTTCGGTAGTAACTCAACAACGATTCAAAATCGCAGACAAAGAAACGAGATCATCACCCCAGTACTAAACAAAAAAAAAACAAACTTGAATCATAGATCAGATTAAGGGAGTACGAGTGTCAGTTATTTTGTGATTAGAATTAAAAATCTGACCTTTTGTTTTGAAGAACTTTGCTAATACAATAAATTCAGCAAAAAATTTTGAAAATCGATATAAGAATTTTTGAGATATAATTCGTCAAAATTTTGGCGGGAAACAGCTCTCTCTAGAGCCTTGCTTCAATTATCATTAGTTGTTTATATGCCTTAAAATGTATGAAAATATAATTGGAAGTCTTCTTAAAATTTTAAACATTGTCCACTTTATGCATTTTAAAGTGACCTTTGACCAAGAAAATACGCTCCATGTGCAATAAATTTAATCCTGTTTGAGTGGATAAAACCCGAGGATAGCGAATGCTTCTGAAATCTGACGCTCATACTCCCTTTAAGAACTTTTAACTTTTAACCTGGATATGGGATGTTGTCTCCTTGACATTTACCCCATTTCCTTTCTTTTTCATATTTTAATGACATTTTTTAAAACCCTGATTTTGTAGGGTATATTGATGAGATCCATTTAACAAATGTTACTTGCATATGATATTAATCGAATAATATGGTGAAATACGTATAAGTATGGTTTATCACTTTAAATCATACTGTTATCAAATTGAAACAGTTTTAATAGAAATATCGTTTTTCCCGTGAGTTTTTTTTAATTTGATTTAGATATTTGATCGGTCGACTTATGTTGTTCGTACAACAATGACTTGATTTGTTGTAAAAAATGACAAAAGTAAAAACAAAATGCTTTAATTTTTGAAATTGCGACAACTTCAAATTGTATGAGAATATGTAGAAACTGAACTTCACAAGATGGGAAGAACCTATTCGAAACAAATACTACATGTATTAAATGTATAAAAGAAACACCTCGATCAGCTATAGACGATAATCCTTATTAAACTAACCTCATGTTTGTTGGGTAGCATTCTGGCGTATACATAAAAATTGTACTGAAGGATCCTGTAGTGGCAAATCTTCCAACAAAGGACAATACAGTCCCTATATGTGGCAACCAGGTGTAGTCATCTGTAATTATTTATTACAGATATAAAAGGTGTAGTCATATGAAGATAAAGTTAATACTTTCATAACGTTACGAGGTAAAAATATCAGTCTGTTGTGGCGGTATATAAAAACTGTTTTTAAACACCAAATTACCGAATGTTTAATGCTATATTGGTTTAATGAGATGAAAAAGCTCATTTTTGAAGGCCTAATGGGGACTTCAAGATCAAGAACAACAAAAAAAAGCGTTGTTCCTTTGCATTGTTTTAATATGTATTTGTAGAGACTTTGTGTCATGTGCATTTACTCCATATCCCTTCATTACTTATTACATCAAATAAATAGAATGTATGACAAGAATAAATTTGTTATATGGGTTTACAGATGACTCTGGTCCTGAAGCAAATTAACTATAAGGTATTAACAGTTACATAATTTTATGTAGATATGTAGTTGTCATCTATGGGGTTATTACGGTATATAAAGAGTATCTATTTAAAATGGATATTCTGTTAATTTATTTTCCATTTGTCTCGAAAAAATTTACTCCAGTTTCTATAAATCTTTCATTAATCCTGTAAGAAATCAACATTAACTTGGCACATTTTCACCATTATATTTTGTCGTAGACAATGACAAACAAGTACAAAATATCTTAATACCATTAGATATATTACGTCATGGGTATAGATTCTACCTTGTATTTATAGAAACTTTGTCTCATGTGCATTTACTCCATATCCTTGTATTTATAGAAACTTTGTCTCATGTACATTTACTCCATATCCTTTCATTGTTTATTATAGAAAGTCCATAAATTTAAAATTGAAACTGTAACAGAATTACATTAATATATAACGAGAAGAAAAAGAGATATAATTGATTTTAATTAATTCTTGGACGCAGAAGTAAATTTTGTCACCAATATTGACCTTGCAACAACGGCAGTAGAATACCGAAGGAACAAGGGAGTGGTATATTCAAAAATCGAAGTCCAAAGACATAGCAAAAACGAGAACACAGAAAACAATGACGTCAGATAGCTACAAAGTACAGAAAAAAAACCACAACATTCAAACCAAGGCACTCACAGTGTGAACTCACATGAAACTGAGAAAGACATCAGGTGCTCCGGAAGGGTAAACATGCCCTGCTCTGCTAACAGCACCTGCAAATTGTAAGTTTGTCAATCTTGGAAAAAGTCAAAATCGGTATAGTTGAATCCGGGAAGACGTGAATCTAGCTGAATATGTCTGCTTTTATTTTGGACACTGACACGCCATATCTTTCAATGATGTTCTGGTGACGGCCATAGAATTTCCTGGGGGATGAAATTATCATAGGCTAAACAAATCCCTGACTAACTTAAACATGTTTTAAACCAAAAATATAATTTGAAATTCTCTTTACATTGTCCAATCGAATTCCATCTTCCTTATGTAATTTGGACTGAACTAGACATCAGTGAGATGGTATCCATTTCTGTGGGCCCCGCTCCAAATCAAAGGTCAAGGGTCACCAACTATGGTACATGACATGTCACCTTGAAGTAATCTATACACATGCCAAATCTCAAAAGCCTATCTCAAACAAGAAAAAAGTTATAGCCCGGACACGACTTTGTCATTGAAAAAGCATGAATGTGACCCAGAGGTCAAAGGTGAAGGGTCACCAACACAGATACGCGACACGTCGCCTTGAGGTGATCTATCAATATGTCAAATATCATAAGCCTATCTCAAAAGAGAAAAAAGGGTATGGCCCGGACACGACTTTGTCATTGAAAAAGCATGAATGTGACCCTGGTGTCAAAGGTCAACGGTCACCTACCAAGGTGCGCGACACGTCGCCTTGAGGTGATCTATCCACATGCCAAATATCAAAAACCTACCTCAAAAGTGAAAAAAGTTATAGCCCGGACAAGATTGTTTCGGACGGACGGACGGACGGACAGACTGATTACTATATGGCATCCGCCACTTTTTGTGGCAGGGCCCTAATTATAGTTTAATTCTTATTTCTTCGTGGATTGCAGTTCCTGTTATACACCCATTGAACACCATGCAATAAAGGGCTTGATTGAGATAACATATTATCTTTGTCATGACTTTTAATCTACTTGTTATTTTTATCGTATTTGTAATCTAAATTATATAATGTATTGGTTTCACTTTACCCTTCAAACTCAAAGGTTCAAATTTGCCTTTAAAAACTAACCTCTAAACGTATTACAGACTGTCGCTAATATCATAGACACACCGACAATACCATGAAATAACATTAATAAATATCTCCTTCCTATCCTGCAAAAATATAACTAGTGTACAAAAATACAAATATTGCAGTAGTTGTTGTACATTTGAATTTTAAGTCTCTTTTGTGAAATTCATACATTTGTAAGGCCTAAAAATCAAACGATTTGTAAGAGCTAAATGAGGAGAAATATCTTATAGGGCCTTACGGTCAGAATAAAGGTTCTGGACCACATTGATCGGATTCGATCCAGTGCCAGTAAAATATTGTTTTACTGACAATAAAGTTTAGTTCTGAAGAAGACAATTCAAAATCTTTATATCATATAAGTGTAGATCATTATTAAAGCATTTAACAGAATAAAATAAAAACATTTGTTAGTGCTGATTCTAAACAAACATAATAAGATCATAAATGAAACAAATGTAATGTTGTTAGAAAAAAAGAATTTTGAGAGTGCGCCTAGTAATTCAAGAATAGATGTAGTGTTACAGTTATCACAGTTCTTATTTATGTATAAATGACACAAGTTTTACCAGTGCTTTTTGATTAAAATACGGATTATTCATGATTTCTCGAAAGTGAAAATATCTAAGATTCGACAAACATGCTTTTGACATTACAATACTTGGATTTGATTATCGTTTGTACAGTCGATAAGGTGTTAAGATGGAAAGAACAATTGCAATTCGGCTTATATGCTTGTTCAGTACCCTTGTTGTTACCTTTGGAAGTTTCGAAATTGCAATACTTGCACAATTTATCTTGTTTTAGTTAGATATATAGTGATCAAGTTGTTTGATTTCTCGAGTTTCATCAACTTTTTATACTAAGATTTCACTACAAAGAGTACTTTGGTTGTGGTCCATATTCTTTCAGTAAATTTAATTCTTTAACCTTTGACAGTAATAATAATATCTTTCCGTTTTTTATTAATAAACTCTATAAGCGTTTTATGTAGAAGATAATTGGTTCGTCGCGTCGCAAATATGTCAATTAATTTGACCTGCATTAGGATTGAAGTTTAGTTAACCCAGGTGTCCACCTTCATTCTGATAAGAAAAAAAGACTAAATCATGCAAATATTATATCATTAAATGGAATGTACAAAGTAAGAACCTATTAACAAGTAACTGTATCACTATCATGGTAGGATATTCCGACGCTGAAGCCAATATATTATTGAGATACCGATCACCAAATAATTTTGAAGCCGTTAACATCAAACCGTAGTACGTCAAGGTGTTTGTAATCCTGCAATATAAAGAATAAAAAAAAACAATAAAAGCGTTGTCCCATTGCTATGCTTTAACATATGTATTGATAGTGCCGGTACCAAGTTCGGCTGTCCCGAGTTCCTATCGTTGTCTACGTTTGTCCTTTGTCTTATACGTGTTTTTCTTGTGTAGTTCCCTTGCAAATTGTTGCATGTAATTATAATTTTCAGCCATTGTATGTGTTTCCTGTTATCCATTTTTTAACATTTGCATCATGTGCATTTACTCCATATTCCTTCATTGCTAATTTTGGACTGGAGTTTGTCTTTTCAGTAGTGTGGAGTCCGTAAAAAGATTCCCCGTGCGAGAGATGTATGCTCTTTATGAATTTCAGTGATGGTGTACTTGTGCTTAAGAGAATTCCTCATTTTGATGCACTATCATACTTTAAAATGTCGGAATTTTATTTATTGTAATATCAAATTGTTATTCTGACCACCTGTTTATTGTACCCACATCTCATGATTTTTTTATGCAAAGTTTTCTTCCTTTTGACTAGATGAGTGCCCTGTGGTTGTAATCTAAATTATATCTAATAAATGGGCAAAAAAAACATCAGGACAATATTCAGAACGACAACAATGCAATTAGAACACAACACACACACATTTGAGAATATGTTGGTGCCAATAAAACAGTTCTGACAACTTAACTGTACAATGCCATTATACCAAGTAACCATAAATAAAGATTCTTGAAAACAATCAAAAACGCTTGCTTTTGGGTTAATCAGTTTTTACATTTGCATGTGATTTGCGTCACAATATATGCACTTTATTACTTATTTTATGTTTTTCATTCGTTCTAGTTTTATACATGACATAAAGTCACTTTTCACACACAATTATTAATAAAAAGATATTTACCATGCAAACCATAGAATAATTGATGAAATCAGAATTCGTCGATGTTTTAAGATAGCAATAATTGAATATTTTTCAACTTTGGGCTTTTCCCTCTCTGCTGTCCTTACTGAACTTGATGTAGATACATTTGTTAATTTAGGTTTTATATTTGCTTGTTTAGAAAGCGAAATGCTTTCAAGCACCGTTTTATACGGGACATTATTCATCCTGCAAGCCTTTCTTAGTTGCTTTTCAGCTTGTTTAGTCTTTCCATTTGCTATCAACCATCTTAAAGATTCATCCAGAAACCTGACAAAAAGGTTAGCAATCACTTTATTTTCTTCATATATAAATTGAAATGTATGAAGTATTCAAACTCAGACATTTATATTAATACTTTTGCACCAATTGCATGATATGTTGCTTATGACATACATCTATACCACATTCAATGTCAATTTTTTTTTTCAGTGTCATTGTAAAATTCTCAAATTGATTTTATGCACAAATAACACGACAATTGCCATATAAGGAACTGAAACTGATTACCCTTTAAGGTCGTCTGGGTTTATCTCAGTATACGGCGTATGTGATTCTTTTGTTTTGTATTTTTTTCTCTTTTTTTAATTTTATTTATTTTATTTTTTTTTATTGTTTTTCAATGAGTATATTTTATCAAGTTATCAAGTATATTGCTTCTAAGTTTCCATCGATTTAAGTTCCGTTCACATTTAAGACAATAGTAAAATTTAAAGTAACTAAAAGAAATACTTAGACATTTCACAAGTGATGAGGATAGAATATTTGTGACACAAACCAACTGATCCGTTTGTGTGAACCACTTCAGAATTCAAAACTAATCTAATTTTCATAAATACATATTAGGATTATTTACGAGTTTGTCTCCAACATATAATGAATAACAATAAATGGAAAAACAATTTCATAAACAATAACAATAGTTTTATAAATTTTGACCGGACATTTATCTCATCGATCAGCTATCCTCATCAGTCTCACCCATTGTCACAGCATACAAACATTTGATTTTTCTACTCTTTATACAACTCGGCCACACAATAGAATAAAAAAAACCTGTATTTCTGATTTGATATATCAATGTTTCTGCACAAAAAACGGAGATCGTATATATCCCTTTCTAGTAGTAGGGAAAGACAAAACATATTTTGTTAAGAACCACACTGAATCAACCAAGAAGTACAATGAGAATGACGTAACCAATATGTTAGTTTTTTTGGTCGGCTATATTTTTGACGAATTTAGAACACACAATCGGGATTCCCATTTGAGCATTTAACTGACCTTTTCCTCTACGCGTATGAGGCCAGGTTTTTGCAAGTGCTATTAAAGAAAAAAATATTTAGCTCAGCCCTGTACTTTCTCTTAATTATACAAAGTTTAAGGAATATTTACACCAGATCTATCGCACTGAGCTTGAAATGAAAGAGACTACTGAAACACCCAACTTTATACATTACTTCAAATCTTCTGTTATACAAAGGCGAGAATGAACGTTTGAAATCTAAGCTATATGAAAAACGTAATGATTTAATTTCGCAACTTTAAGCTTTCCTTTCTTAGCAGCAATAAACCTACCTCTCCAGTCTATGGAGTACATTTCAGAGTTGATTCGTTACTGTCGCGCATGTAGTATATACAATGACTTTTTGAATAGAACAAAAGGACTTTCCAAAAAGCTACTAAGTTTAGCATTTGTTATTTCATTCCACCAGATATTATATGGCCGTCATCCCAACATCATTGACAGATATAATTTGTCAGTGTACCAAATGAAAATGGACATTTTCGACTAGATTTTATGTCTTCACAGATTTGACATAACCGGACGCTGAATTTGACCCACTGATAGCGTGACGGGTATTAGTAGTGTTGTAGGACATGCTTACCCTTCTGGAGCACTCGATGCCATTCCCGGTTTTTATGGGAGTTCACACTGTTAGTGCCTTGGTTCAGAATGTTGTTTTTTTATTTCTGTGATTTGTGGCCGTCTTGTGTATTTGTGCTGTCTTTGTTTTTTTGTTTTTGTTTTTGTTTTTTTTTTATTTGATTTCAGTAACCACATCCCTTATTCCTTCAGCATTCTACATTCGTTGTTTTAATTAGGAAACGTTTTGAAAGAAATTAATTGTAGTACAATTTCATTATCATCAGACGATACATTGCCATTTCGACGTAACAGAAATTCAGAATTAATATTAGGAGAAAAAATCTGTAAATACATGTATTATCTATAAGCGTTTGTATACATTTTTATATAACAATGAAGAAAACAGTAAACAACAATCTCAACAAAATTGCTTTGAATAATATTAACTTCGTTTAAGAACTTACAGCCAGTCAAACAGTGTATTTATAGACATCAGTGCTAAAATCAGTTGCATGTATCGCCATGACATGTTTCTACATAAATATCCTATAAACGTGACTACAACGAGACCGGAAGTCCAGGCTATTGAGCCCAATGCATTTGTACGATGGCGTGCTGCCTTTGGTAAAAGTTCGATGCTTAATATTGTGTCCGTCATTACACTTCCCTGTCCCGAATGATACAAAAATAATATTATTTTAAATATTACACATACTTATTTGCTTCATTATAATTTCATAGTTTTCATTAATGCATAAGCTGACGACTTCTATACTATGTGATTACTAACTTGACGAACCTTATCTGCCATTGTTTCTAAAATGACTTAAAAATTCTATAAAGATATTTTTACAGTAATGCCTTAATGAGAATAAATCAAACTTAATATAGATTTTAACTTTCCGACTTTATATCGTACATTGTTCTTTCGGTACTATATTGTCGACAAGTCAGGGTTATTCTTTCATTCTTTCGTCTCTGGTATGGCTTTAAGATAATTAAATGGATATGCAATATTAAACTGGTTGATTGTGGGCAATATCCATAAAGTACATTTACAGCATCTTCGGTATTATATTATTGGACGAAAAAAGTGTGTTATTGAAGTGTTTTTGTGTTTTGTTCTTGTATCTGGAATCAATTGTTTTCATTTTCATATTATTTTTTTACGTTTTGGAGCTGAAATAATTTGAACGCGTTGATATATATGCGCTTCATGGTTTTTAGATTATAAGATTTAGTATTTGAAGATCAAAAATATTGTACGTGAATCCTCTCTGCTATACACACAGCTGATCTGCATTGAGCACCTATACATCATGTACTGTGTTACAACCCTAGATTAAACCTACGAGGAGGTATCACCCGGTTACCGAAAGCTATATTCTTATATAGCCTAGGTAACCGCGTGGTGTAGGGCGCTGGACGTAGTGCAGGCGGTGTTGCCATAGATGTCACAACAGTGATGGTTTAAATCCCGAAGAGAGAACTACTAACGTGCAGATCTAACAATGTTGAGCTGATTTTCAGACGTATATATATTATATATATTTGTAATTATTTTAAATCCAAATAACTAAATTGCTATTTAAAATGAAGTTTTAAATACTTACACCTTGAAAAATTCCTTGAAACAATCGAAATATTGAAAAGGCTGTAATGTTCGGTGCAAATACAGTTGCTAAAGCAGTAAGAAAGTACATGATTCTTGCAAAAACATTGCAGGGTTTACGTCCTAACCGATCTGCGAGAGGCGAGAATATGGCTGCACCTATAGCTTGACCCATCATAATTAGGGTTTGAGCAAACTCCGATCTCTCTGCACCATCACACACAAGATCCCACTGTCAATTATAATAATCAAAATAAAAATTGTGGCTTGGAGTCTTAATAAGTTGTAAACAAAAAACTATTTATTTATAAAAGCAATTCAAATGTTATAATTACAAAAAGCACGTTTCGATATAGTAAAATACAACTGAACTTCCCTCAATTTTATATAAGTCCATGGACCCTTGTTTCTGCATTTCTAAACATTAAAATTCCATAGAAAGAATATTACAAAAAAGGTAATTAAACCACCTTCAAACTCAATTATTTTTTATTGGTAAGGATATTGCAAGTCTCGTTTTCTTTGCGTTGAATCTGGTTTTATGTCATCGGTATACTATACAGCAGACGCTGTTATAAGATAAACTAAAAACTAATGGAAGAGGGAAAATGCATCAATATTGTATTAATAGAATTTGGCCAAAAATTTGTTAAATAAAAAAATTTAAAGGAATTATTAACCCTTAATAATTACAAAAACTCATTACTGGTTTCCACTGTTAAGTGTTCAATTTCTCAATTGTAATTGCTTTTTAAGTTTAAATATGTAAACTAGCTGAAAAGGGCTTAAAAGACCAATTTAAAGAATATCGACTGTTTAATTAGTTGCCTAAATCTATGTCTTTGAGAGATTCAAGAAATTAATCGAACTGATAATAAATTTGTTAGATTGAATTATTGAAAATAATAGTTTTACTAAGTTTTGTGGCTTTGTAGAATTTCAAAAAGTACTGTTCTTGCAAAACGATTACCAATTTCAAACCAAAGATTTTGAAAAAAAAATATAACTATTTCACTGAAGACATTCATTAGCAATGGTTGCCAGATAGAATTCTTGTCTGTAGTAGTTTAGATTAATTCCTAAGAAGAAGGATAAATTTGTTTAATCCTATTAAATAGAAATTTAACTGATATTTTATGTTATAGTTGCTAGTAAGTGAAAATTAAAATGGCTGCCTTTTTAGAAGTAATTAAATATTCGTATATATTTAAGCTGAAAATGAGCTTACAATAACATATTTTAATAGTATAGTTTCTGGTTTGAATTGAAAAAAATAATAGGTCTTTGGGTATTTTTAGAATTTTACTCAATTTCAATAAAAGTTCTGAAAACTAATTAAAATGACCAAGTTTACCGTAATGTTCTCAACGTAAAGTTGCAATAGGACTAAACCTGTATGATTTTTAGCATGCACAACAACATAGTAATGAGGTGATCTCCATACGTCCGCCCCTCCAGTTTTTACCAAACTTTAAGCTCAATGGAACTAAGAAGAAACTTGGCTAATACAGAGCCAAAAGGAAACAAAAACCGGAGTTCTGCACAAGTAATATGCTCCTTACCTTATACAGTTTATGAATTAAAAAAACAAAAATACCTTTCAAAATTTAAGTCTCCCTAAAACAAGTAATGGTCGACGAATCCTGTGGTTTATAGGAGGGCATGTTTTATGTTCTGCACTTGATCAATAATAAAACCAAAAAAAGTCGTTACCTCTGTTACAGTTGATAGGTCCTTAGGTGTACTGTATCTATATCCATTTATACATTTCTCCTTGAAGTGAAATTCGTTACCTGTCATGTTTCCACTGATTTCAATTTCACATTTACTGTACTGCACATAAGTATCCCCTGAATTGTTTAAATTTCGTTCATTGACATATAATGTCGCATTTATATCCTCACATCTAAAGCTTGGTCGATAACCTAGGGGAAGAAATACAGTAAAAGAATTACACAAAAGTGTTTACCCAATACAAAAGAACATTTGTCGCGTTTTCAAACAGACAATTGGAACTAACTATGCGCCACTTTTAGCTGACCTTTTCCTTTCCTCGCATGAGACCAAGTGTATATAAAGGCCAACAAAAAGAAAACAAAAATATTTAGCCCAGTTCTCTAGTCCTTTACATAGACAATGCACGTTCTCTAAATAATCCAAAATTTAAGGAATATTTACATTAGATCTATATTAATGACTTTGAAACCAAAGAAACTACTGAAACACCTACTTCATACACTACTGCAGCTTTGTACCTAGATCTTTTGTTGTATATTGACGAAGATGGACATTTGTCGAAATGCGCATATGCAGAATCAAAATTCACAGTAACTTCGGTATTTAGTTATTTGATATCTAAGCTATATGACAAGCGTCATGAGTTTAACTTCACAATTGTGAACGTTCCCTTTCTTAGCAGCAATATACCTACCTTTCCATGGAGTGTACATTTCACAGTTGATTCGTTACTTTCGAGCATTTAGTTTGTACAGGGATTTTTTTTTAATAAAGCAAAAACACTGTCTCAAAAGCTACTATGTCAAGGATTTGTTCAGCTTATGTTAATTTCATCTCTCAATAAATTCTATGGCCGTCACCATAACATCAATGAAAAATATGAAGTGTCGGTTTCCCAAATGAAAGCGGACATTTTCAGCTAGATTTATTTCTTCCCGGATTTCATTGTACTGATTTTGACCTTTTCCTAGATTAACAGTTAGACGGGTGCTATTAATATAGCAGGACATGCCTACCCTTTTGGAATACCTGTTGTCACTCTCAGTTTCATGAAAGTTCAAACTGTGAGTGCCTTTGTTTCGTAGTTGTATAACATCATTGATGTTTTCTGTGTTCTCGGTTTGGAAATGTCTTTGGAATTCTTTTTTTTTTGTAATTATCAATCCCCTGTTCCTTCTGTATTCTACTGCGGTTGTTCAATCCCCTGTTCCTTCTGTATTCTACAGCCGTTGTTCAATCCCCTGTTCCTTCTGTATTCTATTGTCGTTGTTGAATTAATCATTTCTAGCTAGTGATTATAATGCTTTAGTGGCGAAAAATAAAAATTCGAGCGTCGAGATAATCGTGATGGATCTTTTTTTTCTAATTCCTTATCTATACAGTGCATTATGTTTTTTTTAATTTTATTCCCATAGTGGCCATCTTCAATTGATGTTTCGAAGTATTTGGAGAACGAAAACTACTCACATTGAAACCGACCTTTTAAATTTTTATAAAAACAGAGATCACCAATTTATTTTAATTTATCTGTGTGTTTTATATTTATTTTTGCATTATACCAATTTTACTTCGATAAATAAATTTTTTGAAAATGTAAAAGTTTTTTACCTTTTTCAATACCATGTAATTGTAATATACTACATGTAAATATTTCGCGTAATAAACTGTTAATTTTGGTATGCTTTACACGTATTTCAAGAAGTAACCTCCAATCAGCAGCATTATAATCAAATAATATTGAAAGCCATAATCAGAGATAGTCAGAAAGAAGAATTCAGTACCAAAAATATCAAAGTAGGAGATCAAATTCAGTACCAAGGACATCCACTGAGTGCAATACACAGTGTAAAGCCTAAGTATTTTTAAGGGATTAGAATTAACATAAAACAGTACATTTCTATAAAACTCGGTATAAAATTTTATGTAAGACAAGTCTGCCACTTGGCTGATGAATACATTCGTAGACCTCTGCTTCACCAGCAGTAGCATCGCCCCAGTTGTTTCAAAATACAAAAATACTTTTGTTGCATAAAAAAAATTGTCAATTTTGGTATTCTCTACACCTGTCGTTTCAAGGAGCAGCATTTGAATCAAATAAAATATAAAGCCATAATCCAGAATTGGTCAGAAAAAGTACTCATAACCAAAATTGTCGAAATAGAAGGACAAATCCAATACGAAGGACATCCAACAACTTATAAAATCACAATAATTAATTTTTAAGTTTAAGTTCAGCATTAGAAATAAAAATTTTACACACAAGCAAATAACAGATACAAGATGGAGAGAAATTTTGTTCGATAATTGGTAACCAGTGTCATCAAGGAATGTCTATAGTTTCTCCGTCATTCGAAACCGTTGTAAAGAAATACAAGATATCGTTCTCCGATTTTACCTGAGATATACAATGTAATAAATTTATTTCGATACATCCTCTTTTCTCACTTTCCATCTTTTACTGAGAATATTAGGAAAGTAATAAGCTTGCGTGTTTACTTCCCCTGGTAAAGAATTCCTTGTAAATGTTAATTTAAAAAAATAAAGAGGGCTCAAATATCTTATTATAAACGAGAACTTCTTGTCAATGAATAAAACGTATGTATCTTTAAGGTGATAGAAATACACTTGCTCTTCGGCCCATTTCTGCAATTTTTATTTCAAAAGATAACTATAACTAGTATGTCAATTGTTCGAAGAACAATTGCTAGGTCTTTCCCTGATGTTGCGTCATTATGTTCTAATTATTGATTTGTCGATAAAACCAATATTCTAAGCTAAATATGTACATTTATTGATTCTTTAACATGAAATACGATTTTTGGCTGTGACCTTGACCTTTGACCTTGACCTCATTTTGAAGGTCATGTCTTGCTGAACATTTTTTGTATTGAATAAATGTTTGTATCTTCAATGGTATTTGAGCTATATGCAAAAAAACCCAAATTAGGAAATCAAAAATTGGTTTTTGGTCCATAGACCAAAAACGGTTGGTCCAATCATTTCGGTTCCAATGTAACAAATGTAGATCTCAACAAGACACACATTTTCTCCTTTACATTTAATCAGCTATCTGTTACAGTTTCCGAGTTAATCCAATAACCAGGTCTGAGGTTAAAGTTCAAAGTGACCAATGACCTTTGACCTTGGTATTTTTAGATGTAACACATATCAACTAAGATGAATGGAAAAGGTTCCAGGCTTCTATCTCTTGCCGTTTTCTAGAAAAACGTATTCAAAGATGTGACAAAATTTTGCGGGGGCATATCTCATGAATGGTCCATCGTAAAGTGTTGGTTCAAAGTAACGAAAGTCCATCATGACCTAACAAACATTTTTGCCATTACACTTCTTCAACCATCTCTTATGGTTTCTGAGTTTATCCCATAACAAGGTTTTTCGGACTTTGGGCGAAAATTCGTGAACGAAAAAAGATTTTCGACCGTTCCCTATTTCTTATCAACTAGACATGGTCCACATTATTGTCTTAAAGTTTCAAAAGGATATGTCCAGCCGTTTTTGTGAAAATGAGGCAGAAAAGAAAAAAAAAAAATAATAATAATAATCAGACGAAATACAGAAAGGTCTTTCCCTTGGAAAGGGGAAAGACCTTAAATATAGTTATCTCCTATACTGCTGTACAGCAGTATAGGAGATAACTATATTTATAATTATAACAGCACATGTGCTGTTTGTGTTGTGTCATTCTAATTTTATATATTTACCAATATATACTGCAGACACCAAATGGAAACTGTTTTGGAAAACCATAAGGTTCAGAAGAAACAATTGTAATATCTGATATTTTCCAAATCTTCCTAAAGTTTCAAATATAGTATCTACGTCTGTACCGGGATCCATCTCCAACTGGTAAGTGTTTATTTGAAAAAGAATGACTTTGAATGAATGCATATACATTATGACGTCATAAGTTTTTTTTCAAGTGGTTGTTTTTTTTTTATTATTATTATTGTTATCAGTGAAATATAAACAAAGTAAATTGGATCAAATGATCATAACTGTTGAAAAACAACAGTTCTTTATTTTTAAGTATGCTTGTTTCTTTTACCCAATTCGAAATCGTATCACATGTTGTTATTCTACGTTTCATGTGATTATTCTTTTTCTTTATTCTTCTTCCAAAAATTTTTGTCCGAGTGATAATTTTCAAATCGCTGAACTTTTGCATACGATTACACCACCATCTAAAGTTATATGCCGTATATTTTAAACTTTCAAAATGACTACCATTTCTAAGATGGTCGCCATTTTACGCTTAAAACTTGCATCGCAGAAATTGTTCATATTTTGTTTTTATTCAATAAAATGAGTGGTAGGAATTTGTGCAACAACAACTATAAAATGTACAAGATCGCTGTTGCATGGCTAAAAAAATTCAACGTGGCCGATTTAAACGAAAACTGTTTTTATGTAGATTTTGAGGCTGCAAATAAAATTGAATCATCGAATTGACTGTGTAGGGTGACAACAGTTATTGCTGGCATTTACGAATCTATTTTTAATTCATTTTTTATGTTTTTTTGATACATTATTTTTTTAGCTCAACTGACTCAAAGGGTCAGTGTGAGATTTTGCTGTCCGTTAGTTCTTTCACATTTTCATCTCCACCTGTGAAACCACTGAAGCAAATTCAACCAAAGTTTATAATAATGTTGTATGCAAGGCACTTAACAAAGATTATTTCATTCTGATGACACAAAAACATGGCCGCCAACGAGACTCAAAGTTTAACATTGGACCCTATGGAAAAAAGGAAATTTTCAACTTTACAGGAATGACCTTTGGGAGATCCTTTCACAAAGATAACTCATTTTAATCCAATCACATAAAAACATGGCCGCCAGCTCGGAGCATAGTTTTAACATTGGACCTTATAGGGAGAACATTTTCATCCAATCCTCAAAAATCACTGAAGCAAATTCAACCAAACTTTTCAGGAATGATGTATGGTACAATAGTTATGATAGTTGCTCATTTCTGTTCAATCCGACAACAACATAACAGACAGCGTGGAACAAAGTTAACGTTGGACCCTATTCGAGAATCATATTTTCATCTTCTCTGAAACGACTGAAGTAAATTCAACCAATTTTTACAAGAAGGGTGTATGGAAGGTCGCTCACAGAAGAATATAGTTTAACATTCGACCCTTTATCTCATAACGTTTGTTAAGATTATTTACTTTCAATCAAATTATATACTAAAGTTCGCACATATATGTTTAATTCCTGACGATTGTAAAATAAGATTTTAAGGATGTTCGCTGGTCATGTTCAATTTTATAAGATTTTCGGACTTCCCTGCTTTTATCAATTTAAAAGCCTAATAATTTTTTGCTCGATGACCCACTAATTTCTTTCCATAATTTCATTTTTATGCCTTTTGGAGCATTGTTACTAAATTTTATTCAATTGGTGTTATTTTGTCACATTCATTATTGTATAAACATTCCTCATGTTAAACCTATGAAAATGCAGAAGAATTCAGTTTCCCGCCATTTTTGAAACACTTGTATCTCAAAATTTCATTCGGTAACAATTAATTTAACATTTAATTGAAATCCTTGTTATTTTAACATTGACCAGCGGGCATCCTTAACTGAAAAATCTAAATAATTAATGTTGACCAAAAACAACCCCTTTCAGCAAATTAAAAATGAAAATAACTTTAACCAGAAAGCAAGCATATAAGTAATGATAACACCTATAAGTGGTTGGAATAGATAAAATTTTTGCTATAAAAGGGAATATGGTATAGGTGCATTAAGCAATTGGAGTAACGCTTTTTTTCTTATTCATCGTATTTTTTATTTAATATTTGATTAACATGTGTGTGTGTGTGTGTGTGTGTGTGTGTGTTGTGTGTTGTGTGTGTGTGTGTGTGTTTTCATATTTAAGATTTTTTTATATAACCATGTGTGTCGTCGAAAGAAACTTACCTTGCATGATCTTTTTGTTTTTGGAGTCCTCTCACAACTATTGTTACTGTTCATTACAACCCAAACTTGTGGAATATTTCCTTCTTCCATAATTTTAATATCTGTACAGATCTAAATTAAAAATGAATTAACCATTTACTTAATATGTGTTGATTCTCACTGAATATCATAATATAAAGGACAGTATGCAATGACAGTAAACAATTCTTCCTTGGGGACTGGTAAACATGAGTCAATAAAAATTAAACGGATTTCATGAAAGTGCTAAAGTTATTTGTGTATTTGCGAAGTGACGGCAAATGACATTATTTAATAATGGTTTTCTTTGTATGATATTTCAATGTAGACCTTTTGAATGATATTTCAATGTAGTCCTTTTTGTTAGCTCACCTGGCCAAATGCCATGTGAGCTTTTGTCATCACTTGGCGTCCGTCGTCCTCGTCGTCCGTCAACTTTTCATATTTTGTCTATCTCCTCTGAAACCACTAGACCAATTTTAACCAAACTTCACATGAATGATGTATGGTAGGTCCTTCACAAATACTACCGATATTTTTTTGATCCGCCAAAAAACATGGCCGCCAGGGCCGAACATAGTTTAACATGGGACCCTATGGGAAATGTACATTTTGGATATCTCTTCTGAAACAATTGAACAAAACTGAACAAAACTTTACAGGAATGATGTATTGAAGATTTTTCCCGGATTGCCGAAAATTTTCCGATCCGCCAAAAGACATGGCCGCCAGCGCAAAACATAGTTTAACATGGCCCCTCTATAAAAAGGGCATATATTTGCTATCTCCTCTGAAGCTACTGAAGCAAATTGAACTGAACTTTACAGGAATGATGTATGGATGGTCCTTTATGTAGATTGCCGATTTTTTTTTCGATCCACTGAAAAACATGGCCGCCAGCGCAGAACATAGTTTAACATGGGACCCTATGGAGAAAGCTTGCTATCTCCTCTGAAGCTTCTGAAGCAAATTGAATCAAACTTTACAGGAATGATGTATGGATGGTCCTTTATGTAGATTGCCGAAATTATTCCCATCCGCTAAAAACATGGCTGCCAGCGCAGAATATAGTTTAACACGGAACCCTATGGAAAAGGCATATATTTGCTATCTTCTCTGAAGCTACTGAAGCAAATTGAACCAAACTTTACAGGAATGATGTATGGAAGGTCCTTTACTTAGTTTGCGGAAAGAGGTATGGCCATTTTCCCGTGAATTTCTTTCTTTAAGAATACTAATTTTACAAATGCATTAAATCCTCTCGAAAACTGCTTTAATGAATGTAGTCGCATATATTCTTTTTAAGGGCTCCTGTTAGTTCCTGTTATTTTTTCCTCAGTCTTGGGATTCTTTTATAGGATGATCTTTTTCTTTTCCTTTTTTTTGCCTTTTTCGGTCGGCGGATGTTGATCTGTTGTATATTCAAAAAAATATTGCAGTTCTATTGGTTGTTGGTGTTGTTCTGATGTATTTTTTTTTCACGATTGTTGTGGTTGTTTTTGCTTTATTGTGTAAATTTGTATTGTAGTCTTCTATTATTTTTGCAGTTTTCTGGTTATTGTGTGATTTTCTGCATTGATTTTTTAACTACCGCAGGAAAGTATTGTGCTGTCGTCGCCGTTGTTGTAGTGGTTGGCGTCGTTGCCGTCGTCTTCTGACACTTTTTGCGGTCAATATCTTTAGTTCTAGTTAGTCAATCCCTTATGAAAATTTAACACAATGTTCGTTGCCACAAAAGAGTCTAGGATATAGTTTGATTATTTGGCCCTGCTCGTTAAAAATAGGCTAAAGTCGGTGATTTCACTTATTTGGCTGTATTTTATTAATCACTTGTAATCTGATTTTGATGGGGTTTATTTCAGTTTGCTCCTGGGGAGATTTCTAATCTAGAGAGTGTGAAAGGATTTCATGTACGCTCATGAGATAAAAGGTGCTAAAAAAGTGGTGAATCTCTCAAAGTGTTTTTAATTTTACTCCTATATTGATGAATGGATTGACCTAGCGCATAACCACAAGATTTTTTTATAACTCGTTATGAGGGGCCAAACTGGGCCAAAATTGTAAAGGTGTACCCGTAGATTACGTATTTTTTAAAATTTTTCTTCCCATTTCGATGGAATTGTTTTCCTTTGGAATCCTCCGGTGTGTAAGATAATGTGTAGTATGTCGACAGATTTACACATAATTGGTTCTTTTTGTAGGATAGTGATTTAATGAATTGGTTTATTTTTGTTCTCGATTAGGATTTTTGGTCAGATTTGTTTTTCAATGGATAATGCGCAGTTAGAGTTAACATATGTGTTATGGTCTCATGTTCATTTACTCCATATCCTTTCGTAAAATATCTGTTGTAATTTTCTGTCATGATTGTTTCCTTTTATCTTTACTTTTTCCTATTGTCACCTTTCAGATGGAGGAAACGGACTGGAGGGAAGACATCACCACAGTTTTGGCATACAGGCTAATAGAGTCTATAAGTCTCGTCATATGACACCGAGATTTCGCGAAATGTCAGACTCAACTAAATATATTCCATAGGCGGCCATTATAACGTTTTGTGAATTTTCTTAATTACCTCAAGTTCACTTAATGCGGCGATATAATTTTCTCAAAGCTGCATGTCTGCCAGGTAACATATCCGAACGATGACCCAACTTTAAAGTCAAATAATAAGTTTCTATCGCCTAACCTAACTGGGATATGCAAATTACCAATTTGGTCTGTCAAATCTGTGGGCATGCATGTACTCATTGACGAGGCTTCAGTATTTTTTACATGCAAGGTAAGACATTGAATCGAAATGCTGGTCAATCCGGAAGTATTTCATGCTCACTTGAGCGTTTTAAAACTCAAATATTGTTAATATTGACAGTTATATTGAAAGTGAAAGCAGCGTGGTCTTGTTTATATAAGTACTACTTTTGATATGCCAGCAGCTGATTGGTCATTTAGTAGAGTCTAGCCGATAGAATTAATAATCGGAAACTTTTCCCGCCAAAATATGACGTTTTTGCATTATGATGTTCAAATATTTGTTTGAAACGTCATATATTTACGTAAAAAATGCAACTTTCGGTAACAATTTAAGTTCCCAGTAGTTTCAAAATCGAACGAGACCTACAGTTTCTATTAATATGAAAATGGCACTGCCAAAAAAGCGAGCTCAGCTTCCTTACAGAATAATTTTCCGTCCTTATCGAATTTTCGTCATTGATTTATACAAATGTTTGAAGATGTTCCAAATTGTCAAAATTCATGGTTTTTAGTATCTAATTATAGATTGGTGCAATTTGGGTACCCTGTGCATTTTGGGTACTTCCACGTCTATACCTGAGCAATATAAAATTTTTAGGTTAATTTACATAATATAAGAATGTGGAATATGGAAATTAATTAAAAATATTTTTTTATTAAATATAAATATGGCTTGCCATACATTCAACCAACTGTGAAATTTCCGGAATCAGCATACAGTACGCACATGATGTTTCAATTACAAAACACTTGTCTGACACTTCCAACAGTGCAAACGCAAACAAGAGGCTGACACAGATAGTCCAAATTTTCATTTCAAGTTAAAAGGCTTTAATGAAATACATGTATGACCAAATACATTGGAAATATTTGAATGCATTTCCTATAGATTTTTCTGTTTGTCTTTGTTCACCACTGATGGCCATTATAATTTTAATAGAAAAAAATTTAAATGGCACCAGGGTGCACAAGCCAAGTTGCAACTTCAAATATGTAACCAAGTAAATGTGAAGACCCAAATATTTCTAAAATTGTCTATTTTCTAGTTTCATGTCTTGACATTTCAATATATAATCTATTTCGGTCACTGTGACCTTCACTGACCTTGAGCTTTGACAAACTTTCTCCAAAATCGAAAGGCTTCCTCTCTTTCTAGTACCCAACAATATATCCAAGTTTCATTTCAATTGGATGTCAGCTTTTTGAGTTATCATCCGGAAACCATTTTTTTTCTGAAATTTTCAATGAAATAAAAGGGACAACAGGAAACACCTATAATGGCTGAAAATTATAATAACATGCCACAATCTGCTAGGGAACTACACATGAAAAACACAAATAAGACAAAAAACAAACGTAACCAACGATAGGAACTCGGGACAGCCGGACTTGGTACCGGCACTAGCAAAAGCCAGCGGTAGGGTTAAACCGGTTTATGGGTACCCAAACCTCCCCTTTATCTGTCCCGTTTCCCTATAGTATAGTAAACATACGAATAAAACCCAATACAGGTAGACTACTAACTCCATGACCACAATCTTGAAAGGAGAGAATGTGACAATACGTAATTTTGAAAGATGGGTCAAGGGGTGCTCGCCGCTAATCTACCGGCTACCTAAAGGAGCCTAGTCTGCTGGTAGAACACTGTCGCACTACGGAAGAAAAATCAAACTCAAAACTTCCCACAGTATTTAGTTAAGAATCATCATATATTTCAGTAGACATCGGCAGTATCAGTGAGAGGCTAGTATGTATGCAAAATTTTCAGGTCACTAGATCTCAAAGCTAATTTAACGGATGCCAGCAGAATGTCTTGTCAATATCCCCTATTACGCAAAGAAAGTAAGTTACGTCCCAGCTTTTCTGGATTTTTAATTAGTTTCTGGCATTTTTTAAAACATTACCGTAAAACGGGGATAAGAAATGCCCTTAGTAATAAGCTGTTTGCGAGTAACGCCATAATTAGATATTAAATATTCATATCTGTTATAAAACTTCGGATTATAATTAATGCTTACCTCAAATTTAAATGAAACTTGGATATATTGTTGGGTACTAGGATGGAAGGAACTCTATTGATTTTGGAGAAAGTAGGTCAAAAGTCAAGGTCACGATGACCGAATATAGACTGAAAATTTCTGAAATATTTGGTTTCCGGATGATAGCTCAAAAACTTCGTTGCAACTCGGCTAATAATAAAATATAGACATATTGAATATTATGGAAAAAGGGCAATAACTCCAAAAGTGGTTTTCAGATTTCCTTCAAAATTTCAAGGCAGGTTGATCTCATCATGCTGATCATTTTTATCCCGGATGATTTTTTTTTATCTGTAACCGTTTTTGAGTTATTTGCCAAAACAGTGATTTACCCCTTTGTGCTATTTTAAATAGCAGCAGCCATATTGTTTGATCCTCAGACTAATCAAACAAAATTTTGAATCTAAATACCCTTGTAATGATTCAGGTCAAGTTTGATTAAAATTGGCTCAGTGTTTCAGAACATGACATTTCAAAAGTTTACAACGGACAGACGCACGACAACCAACAGACACCGAGTGATTGCAATTTTAAGCCAGATGAGCTTAAACTGTTGCCAGTTGGTGTAAACACAAGCAAACTTCCTGTTTTTAATTACATTACACACCTTTTGGCAGAGTCATTATAAATGTCAGTGTAAACAACATTAAACTCAAAAGCTCTGTGTCCTGTATTTCTTAAACCTTACAGCATTACATCACCACAGGTAATTAAGGGCATCACTGCGTCCGAAATAATCAAATACTGAAGTTGCAGTCAATATAATTCTTTAGTCTAGTCGTTTGGGAGACTTAATTATCAAATCATTCTCCGGACAGATTGTGACATGTGGACGGAAAATGCCATTTTATGCATTTCTGGTATATTGAAAGTCCCATATATGTTGACGGACGCACGACACCAGTATACCATAATACTTCCCGTAAAAATACCCAACTTTTGCCCTTTTTAAAAATTAGCAGGGCCACATTAACCAAAACACATTCCAGTCTTTCTTTTGTGTCTCGGAACATAAGAGTTAATCAGCTCGAACTACAGTTATTGACCTGTAAAAATTGTTTTGCCTATCTGCTCACAATCTCTGATATTTATACCGGAAGTAGAATCCAAACATTCGGAGTCGGAGTGGATGCTAGACAGTGTTATACTTTAGCCAAAGGATCACAGGCATATGACTCAGAAAAAAAAATCTCCCTATACCCTTACATCACAGTAATAGTGTCATGTAAGGGTATGGGGAATTTTTTTTCTGAGACATGTGCCTGTGTAAAGGAACCCTCTTATGTTAGACTGATTTTCTGATAATTCCACATCTTAAACTTACCCTAACCTAGGCTAATCTACAAGTATTGGCACTTTTACTGCTAGTATATATTTTATATAAAACCACATGTTTTTCAAAAAGTTTTCAAGTTTTCACTATATGCACTGTAAAACTCAGAATCATTTGGCTACTGACTGTACCAAGGTACCACTCGGTGAAAGGGGTCCTAAAGGCATGGTTTGCCCAAATATGACAAGTCTATACTTTTCATTCTAGGACAGTTGCCTTCATTGACTTCCACAACAGTCACAGTGGGCGTGGGACTGCCCGATGGGCTTGTAGAGAGCTCTTGTCCTTTTGATTATGACTTGCCCGGGACTAGGTGGCAGCACCAGATTCTAGTAGTTTCATATTAGATGTTACAATCACATCATCCTTATGTCGTTTTTTTTTGTTTTGGTTGCTGTCATTAACCTTTCAAATCGTGAAAACATGCACCATGTGCACACTAACACTGTCGCTCCACCTATCGTTCTGATCAGTCACGTCATTTCCAGTTCGGTACAACTAGTGATTTCTCGGGAAAAGTGATCATAGTTTGAGTCTCTATTGCTAGTGCCGGCACCAAGTCCGGATATTCTGAGTTCAACAACAATAGAACAGCAATAAAAGCGTTGTTTCTTTGCTTGTTTTTACCATGTATTTGTAGAGACTTTGTCTCATGTCCATTTACTCCATATCCCTTCATTCACCATTCCTATCGTTGTCTACGCTTGTGTTTTGTCTTTTAACCCCGAGGGAACCCTGGGATATAGAAATAGGATCCAGTATTCCAGGCTGGTGGGTACAACCCCTTCAAAACTGGATGTCCGTGGTTGTGCGAGATGAATAAGTACACAACCCATCTTCATGATGGGATGTAAACTCAGGTCCACGTGGAAGAAATGCCACGCTTCCTGCACGTAAAAGAACCCTTGTAGCAAGCTCTTTTTGAGTGGTCCGTAGGTGACTGGCTACTAGGCTAAATTCCCTGCCCCTTTCGATTTCACCCTACTTTTCCAGTGGCAGTCAGAATTTCCCGTACCATGACCCTTTCCATACCCCAAAGTGATTATTTATTAACAAACTTGCTCTCGTCTTGATATAGCTGAAATATTGCTCAGTAGACGTTAAACAATATTCAATCAATCAATCAATCAATCAGTCTTTTGTCTTTTATTGTTTTTCTTTTGCAGTTCCCTGGTAGATTGCAGCATGTGATTGTAATTTTCGACCACTGTGAGTGTTTCCTGTTATCTTCTCCGTATTAACGGAAAAACAGCATTAAAATAAAAATATCACGAAGGGATGAAATTTAAAACATATTCATTTGACAAAAAACCACGTTATCCAAAACAACAAAATGAAAGGGACGCACAAGCGTATATGGACTAGGTATAACGCTTAATTGAAAGTATCAAGAGGTTATATAAAATTGCTTCATTTTATATTTTATTAGATGAAAATTTGTAATATTTTGTTTGATATGTACACTTACCTGTCAGAAAGGTCGTATCACTACTGTGTCTGCATTTATAATAACTTCTTGTTTACTGACGTAACGCACAATACATCAAAGTATCACAGTTAAATGTTGAACAGGATTAGTCAAATTTGCCCTTGTTTACCTGGTAAATCTCACAAAAACAAATTTTCTGATATGTATTTAAATATAAGTTTCTTGACATTGAAAATACAACAAAATTATTTTCAAAGATTATCTTTCAAAAGACCATTCTTCTTTCTCGAATGATAATATTATAACTTAACAATGAATAGAAACAGAGTAAATGCACTACAGACAAAGTCTAAAAATACAAGGTAAAACCAGTTAAAGGAACAAGGCTTTAATTGTTGTTCTTCGTCTAAAAGTCACCATTTGGTATTCAACAACGACCTTTGTTCATACCTTAAAGTTCAAAATGGTCCCTAAAGTAGCTACAACGAAATTTGCTGCGACTTTTCTCCAAATATCTTTTAAAGTAAATGGTGAAGGGTGACCGTGACAGCATACACCAATGGAAAGCTAAATTTTTGCCGCTTCTTGCCATGCATTACCATAATTTTACAACAAAGGGTTAAAAAAGTTTTTCATTGACCTTCTATGTAATTTAAACAGATAATTTTAGTCGAAAACAGAGGGAGTAAACCTGGTTAACTGAACACTTGAATTTATTGTTATAATGCCCAGGGGTCTATCGATTAACCAAAACACGTGGGTCGGGAGTTAATCTGGATTGCGAAGCAATTGTGTCAACAAAGTGTCAACGAAAATTTTTTTACCTGTAAACAAATTTATTTTAATAAAAGTAAAGGGTAACTGGATATTGGTTCTGCAAATTCTATTCTCAAATTTGCCTAAATATTTTTATTTTAATTAGTAAACAAATCAAAATTCTGTTTGTTCATTGACTATCAAAAAAAAACAAACAAACAAACAAACAAAAAGCAAGCACCCTATATGCAAATAAGTAATCCATCGGCAGTGCACTTGGTCTTTTCATTGGTATTTTGGTTTGAGTAAATCATGCATCAATCACTCCCACATCGAATTTCTTTAAAATTTGAGGGAAATTAATATTGAGGTGTATGAAAAATATTTTTATTTGAACCTTGATTATTTCGGTAAATATACCAAGAGTAGCGGCAAAAAAGGAAAAGGATACATATATTTTTATTAGGGTCTTATTTAAACAAATTAGCTACAGCAATTTAAGCTGCTGTAAATTTCGTTGTGCGTACTTTAGTACGGGTTTAACGGAATTAATTGTCTAATTGTCAACCAATGTCACATCCTATTAATGCATGATGGTCCAGGATTGGGAGAATACCCGCCAACGTCGCCAACGTTCGCCAACGTCGCCAACATTACTAATGATTTCCTTGTTACATGCAAGACGAACATCCGAAATGTAATATGTCACCAACGTCGCCAACATTGTGCTCGAACAAGGCCCCTGTCGCCAACGTCGCCAACACCGCCAACATTCATTATTGATTTCCTTATTATAAACAGTGCGAACATCCGAAATTTAATATGTCGCCAACGTCGCCAACATTGTGCTCGAACAAGGCCCTTGTCGCCAACGCCGCCAACAATTATTATTGATTTCCTTATCACACATGTTTTATAAGCAGTGCGAACATCCGAAATGTTATGTGTCGCCAACGTCGCCAACATTGTGCTCGAACACAGCCCTTGTCGCCAACGTCGCCAACGCCGCCAACATTCATAATGGATTCCTCATAACATAAACGTGTGAACAATCAAACAGTCACATGTTTCAAATGCTGACAACATTTCTCTCGAACAATACCCCTGTCGCCAACGTCACCAACACCGCCAACATTACTATGGATTTCCCCTGTTACAAACATTATGAATAATCAAACACTTAAGTGTTGCCAACATCTTGCAACAAAAATACAAGCATACTGTACTTTATATTATGGCCTAAAATGAAGAACTGTGATCAGAATACTGTTTTTTTTTATTTAGTTTTGTATTTAGTATAAGGCAAAGCTCTTATTACTGTAGACTAATGGTTTAAAAAGTGTAACATGCGTTGCTCAAGAGAAAGTATGATGTCGAGTCGTTTAGACTCTATTTACGCCCAAAATTAGTTAGAAAAGAATTATCAGTCTCGAAGATTGTTCAGAATTCTTAAATCCCAATTGAAATCATTGACTGATTGGAACAACAAAATAAATTGCTATATTCATATATGCTTTCAGTACATGTTTGTTGCTCCAGTTCTCTCATTCCAAAAGAAAAGTTGCACCTACCTCATATTACTTAGGAAAGTGTTGTTTTATCATGTTTAAGCATTATTTGACCAATAGGTCCTACTGTAAAGTAATTGTGGTTTTATCAATTACTAAGGATTAGTCTCATTATACAAATCCTTGCAATTATACAGACATAGTGATAATGGGCAGCCAACATTTTTAATGTTTTTTT